>JAOQMP010000006.1:39493236-39503338 GCA_027563575.1 Erythroxylum pedicellare
TTAGTTAGCTTGGCTTAATTGCCGTAAATGGGATAAACTAGACAAGTTTGGGACAGCATAGATAGATATGTACCAAGTCCTTCTAGATTTTGCTTTTCCATCTTCAGCATTGATGGATTGTAGTTCAACTCTGCACTGTGTTTTATAAGTCACTTGTTTCCTAAAAGAAAAAAGAAGAAGACAAAGCAGACTGTTAATACAATTATTGTTATCAAATATAACCAATGTATAGCTGGAAATCTTCCTAGAACTAATTGTGATCTAAGCTTCAATCTGAGTTGCAGGTAATGAGGACATTTTCATGGTGTGAAATAATTGGCAGACGATTCCCTATATGTCATGTGCATATTGGCGATGATATTGTGGAGGTATAGTTCCTTCTTTTTCTTTTATTACTGTTGGTCTTTATAGCCATTCTTCTCCTCATAACCCATGGAGAGATATTCTTAGCCTATATGCTTTTTGTTGTTTATTAAACATGGTTTTTATAGTGCATTTATTTTAATTTAGCCATCCTTTGTTTCTCAGTTATTAGTTTTAGTTGTTAATGCTAGGTTTCAAGTTTTAGCACCATTGGAAAGAGGTTCGGTGGTGATTTTAGACAATGCAATGAAGGCCCCATTGACTGTGACAGAAAAGATTACGTTCGTTGGAGAAATTGTTTGCAACGGGACTTCACAATCAATGGGTCGGTGCTTCAAAAGTTCGACAGTGAAAATGTCATTTTATTGATTAACAAAAGCCAGGGTCACTGGTTTGAAGATTTGTCAGTTTAGTGACATTTTTAGCATGGAATACTTTTTGCTCCTTTTCTTGCCCATATACTAATTTCTCTTTTTATTTTCATGCAGGTTACTGTTCGATCCATATGCAAAATTAGTATACGACTATATGGGGGGTCTAGAAGACATTAGAAAGGCTAAAGTGTGAATGTATTTCTTAACTTATTTGCTTTCCAATGAGTTTAGATTTGTCAAAAATTTTATTATCCTGACTTCACCTTTCCTGGAACTAGGTGCGCACTATCATCCCTGCAAGCACTTCTTTTCAAGATGACTGTGGTGAGCTTCCATGTGCATCCAGCCATTTTGGTTTTCCTCCACAACATGGACCTAGCAAAATTATTTGAGCTGTTGCATTAGGTAGAGGCAGACATGCTCATAAGTAATGTCATAACTCAGTGTGTAATGGGATATTATGTGATTCCTTTTCTTTACAGCTCGCATTCTGCGTGGAGTGAGAATTGCTGCCCGATTAGGATTTCGTTTCTCGAGAGAGACAGCTCATTGTGTCAAAAATCTTTCACACTTAATATCAAGACTTGATAAGGTATGTCACCTTCTTACTCTTTCAGCATCTTCCATGGACTTTATTTACATCTGTATATTCCTGCCTAACTTGTCTCTAGTATCTCAATATTTTAGTCTAGGCTTATGATGGAAATGAACTACATGTTAGCATATGGTTCTGCTGAAGCGTCATTGAGGTTACTGTGGAAATTCGGACTTCTCGAAATACTTTTGCCTATTCAGGTTTGGATTTTACATTTTAAGTTTCCTCTGAGATTTAGTGTTCAAATCTAATGTCAATTCTCATGCAGGCAGCATATTTCGTACGACATGGTTTCAAAAGACGTGATAAGAGATCTAATATGCTTTTGGTAAGTACGTTAACTCACATCTTGGTCCCTCTTTCTTCTTTTGGAAAACAAAAAAGCTTTGGATCCTCTGTTACTGAGTGAACACTAAGACAGATCTATATTTATGCCTGAAATGGCATACAGGGTAAAGCATTTTGAAATAAATAAGTGGATTGAAGTTAGGTAGAGCTTCCTACTTTTCACTAATCTAACAAATAACACAAAACGTCCATCTTCATCAAAGAATTAACTTATTTCCTACAAAACTGTCTCATCTGTCTCTACAATTCCAGGTTCACAGTGCAATGGACTGTAGGTATTTTGTGTTATTGGATTTGAAAATTTCATTATATTTATTTTCCATGCATTCTTGATCATTGATGCGTTGAGAATACTTTTTTAATTCTTTCTCGTTAGATATTCAAGTTTTTGGGAGTAATCCACAGAGACAGAACGGTATCTGAAAGTAAAGGGGTTTGATTTTAACGTTTATTTCATTACAATACTGTATGAATTGTACTTATCAGAAAGGCTTGGTAGTATGATGAACTTTTAAGAGATTAAAGTATCTGTTCATTCATTTGCAGTGTCTGTTTTCTAACTTGGACAGACTTCTTGCACCTGATAGGCCATGCCATGGCAGTTTATGGTAAGTCTGTTCTTGATTGCTTGTCTTTTTATTAATTTCAGTCCAATTGTATATACTATGATGTGAAACATCATGTTAATAATTGTAGTTTTTCAAATTGACTTGATATTTCACAGTTGTCTTTCTATTGTAATTGAAGATTATGGAATGTGTCTTAGTGAACATAGGAATTGCAAAGCTTGTTGGATGATACCTGTGAACGTAAAAGATTCTTAAGATGTGACTGATATTTCTCCCATCTTAAGTGCAATACCTTGTTTAGAAGATTTAGATTTCCCATTTTGATCCACCCAGCCTATTTTCTTCCCTTTGCTACTTGCTGCTATGATAGAAAAAATCATATGCTGAAACTTCGGAGAAAACTGGCATATCTTTGCATTGTAGTCTTGATTGTTATTTTCCTAGAATGTGATTATCGAAAAAACTTAGACCTGTAACATCTGTGCCTGATTTGCAGGCAAGTAAGATGTACTTTTTTATTACATTGTTAGCATTCTTGTAAGTTGGGATGGCAAAAAAGTCACTGCCCGACCCGACCCGACCTGTAGTCAATGGGCTTGGTCTTATTGACCGAGTTTAGAGCTAGACCCAAGTCTTTTATTTATAAAATTTTTGAATTTCGAGTCAAGTTCAGGCTCTACAATCAAGCCTGACCCAAAGTCCAAAGCCTAACTATAGATAAATCTTTTGGGAGATTTGTGATTGAGGCAATGATCCAAATGATCTATTTATGGAATCACTTTCCCAATTCTCATTATTGAAAGTGAATAGACAAGGAGAGAAAAGACAAGGAGGAGGAAAAGTGATTCTATAAATAGAGCATTTGGGTCTTTGCTTAATCACAAAACTTTCAAAGAATTGGGCTTTTGGACTTGACTTACTTCAATTAGACTTTGAAACATTTAATATTTTTCTAAAAGGGATAAACTTTTGGATTTGACATAGCCTAAATGGGTACTAGACCATATAATATTTTTTAAAATGGTTTTTGGACCTAACCCCATCCAATTAGGCTTGATGTTACCTAATTGGGTCAAATTAAAGCTTCATTGGGCTTGATTGATCTTCAGGCTATCCGAAACTCTATCAAGATCGGGTTTAGGCCAAGCCTTTCAAGTTTGATTGGGCTTTAGGTTGAATTCAGGCTTTTAGAAAACTTTTGAGCTGAGCTCGGATTCCCGATCTGTTGCCATTCCTACTTGTCAGAAGTATGCTGTAGATTTTCAGGCTTGCAGATCACTTAGACTATATTGTTGAGATGGTGCAACATCAATTACTAATCCCAACACCAACATGGTTATTTGCAGACCATGCCCTGATTTGCTCTTAGGATTTTCGTTATTGGCTTAGAACCGTCTGTGGTAAATTCTTAGAGTTCATCGTAAGCTGTACCGACGTATTTATCACGGCATCACATTTTCAGGTTTGGTATCCTTGCTTTCCATAAAGCAGTGTCTGACCAACCAAGGAATCCTATGGTGGTTGCTGCATTTTGTCTTGCTCTCCACAATGGTGGCGATATGTCAGAAGCAGTAGACATAGCGAGGAGGATCACTAGGCCACATGATGTCAGCTTTCCGGAGTTATCAGAACCTCAGGATCTGGACACTAAGTCATTGGTTGCTGAGGTTGAACATCTTGCCGCATCAGTTAAACAAATGCTTTCTAAGATGACAGATGAGTATTACGTGTCTAAGGCCATGTCAGACTACCCTAAAGCTCCACAGTCAGATATGGTAAGCATTTTCTTTCTTGGCCTCTCTGTTACCTTTTTGATGGAATGTTTAACCATTAAAACAAGTTCAGTTAAAATGGACTTTGGGTAACATATAGAAAATGGTAAAGATATGGAATTGGACATGAGATATTTCATTGAATACCTTCAGGAACTTTTTATTTATTGAATTGATTCTTAAACCTGTCAAGTACCTTTGACTCCAGGAGTGAAATGTACTTTTATCTCATTCTTTAGTTACGGAATATCTGATTATTTACCCTATTAACCTTGCAGGTTTTCATTCCATTGGCATTGTATCTCAAAGTTCTCAGGATGTTTGAGTGTATACAGAAGCATGGCAGAGAGAGAGGCTGTGTGCCCAAGCTAGGTAAGAAGATAAACTATGAGTTGTTAGCTATGGGCAATTTAGGGGAAGTTCGACATGTTTTTGCCAGGATTGTCTTTGATACTGTATACCCTCTTACTCTAACCCCGTCCAGGACTATGTAAGTTCAGAATGTGATATGATATAGCAACCCAAAAAAAAAAAGGCACCTGACTTGACATGGCATACTACTTTTATCGTCCTTCCTTGCAAGTTTTCCATGGAAAAATTGCCAGGAGTTGCAGAAAATTCGATCTGGTGCAGAACTCAGGTTAGGTTATACCAGACAGCTTTTATCAATGAAACTCATTCAGCGCACATGATAATCTTTTGCATTTATTCATCAAACTCAGAAAAGGGAATCTTTTTGTCATAACAAGATCAAGCTCTTGTGGAACAAGGTTCTGTTCTAAATCACTACAATCTCCAACAACAACAAAACTATGGAATCGCAAGCTCTTGGACTAATCTAGGTATACTTCCTCTTAAAGCTGACATGATCAATCGCTGTACTGTAATATGATATAGCTATAGGAAGATAAGGACGAGAGCCAAGACGTCCCCCGCAAGAATCGAACATGGAAAAGGAATAATGAACAACAAATCGTCGTATAGTATCTTTTATCATCGTCCACTAAATCAAGCCTTTGCAACAGATGGAGCAGGAGCAGAACCAGTAGTTGGCCTAAAAGAAAAGAAAAAGGTATAAGGGCAAAATAAATGAAGCATGACATTCAACGAGATATGTTCAGGCAAAATTATCTCCAATGATTGACTTCGTTAGAAGAAAGCAAGGCTCAATTTTGTTCGTTAGAAGGAAGCAAGGCTCAATTTTGTGGAAAGGAAGAACTTACGCTCCAAAAAAGACTTTGACAGCATCATAGATGACCCACTGAGCTCCAGTGAGTGTTCCAATCATGACAATCCGGAGAGGAAGGCCCCTTGTGAAAAGACCCCACAGTCCTAGTTTATTTATGGCCTGCAGCAGAGAAAAGCATGAAAATCAATGAGATTATAATTATACAAATGGGAATTTTTTTTGGTGAAGGAAAGGAGTTATTTGGTGTCAAATATGAGACGGACTCATTACCTCGCTGGCACTTGCCCCCCTGGCGTTGTTGAGGAACGATACAAGGTTGTCTGCTGGGTGTGAGACAACAGCACAGAGAATACCAGCAATGTAACCGCCGGCAAAGCTGACCCCAAGCTGCAAACTTATACTGCGTTTCTCTTTCGGCGTTGGGATGACATACTTGTATATCATCTGAACTGTGTTCTCAAATGTAGCAAACTTCATCATTGTATCTGCAGCAAATTAATACTAACATTCAGATAAAATCTTGGCATGAAGAAAAGAAGATCTTCTATTCACTACAAAATGCTTTGACTCCAGTGTCAATCGACATTGGGATGTTTTCTCCATTTGAATGACTATGAAAGAAGATAGCAGCAAAGACTTAAGTAATTGCAAACTCGGAATCACTTGTAACAAACTAGGATATGAATCACCTCAGAAACTTTGTTATAAGCAAAACACATAAGATATAAATCGCAAATGATATAGCTTACATGGAATCTGACGTCCCCAAAGAGGAGTAAGCCCTTTGAATAACCTGCACAAAGTCGACTATTTTATCAACTCGAGCTAGAGAGTGGATGCAACTTCACAGAGAGCATCATAAATAACCAAACAGCGAAACAATTAGTTTGCAGGTAGGCCGTACCCTGAATAACCTTCGGCCTTGACAAACTTGGGAAATCCATCGGACAAGCGCCGAGCAAATCCAGGTTGGGTTTGAACACGAACCTTAACAGCCTCAAAGGGACAGAGGGCAACATCAGCAATCACTTCAGCTGACGCTGAACCAGCAAGATATATCAAGGTTTTGTACTTTTCAGCATATTCAGGACCAGCTATGTCCGAGTAGTACTTCTTGAAGTACTCGTAGAATCCATATTTGCAGGCACCCTGAGCACTATATCCAATCAAAGTGGGTGCCCATCCCCTAAACAAACCTCTAAGCCCCTGTTCCTTTAGCAAGACCCCAAATCCAGATGAAATGCTCTTGTACTTTGCTGGATCGATCTGAAATCATCAATCATATCAAAAGTTAGCGTTTGGACAGTTGTCATTAAGCTAAGTTGTTTCTTGCACGTCATCTTCCAGTACGCTTGGAGGATAGGTCAAATGCCGGGTGAATGTGGGATTCCCCTATTTCTCAAAATATTGACCAACTAAAGTAGCACAAGGGATTGTTGCCTTTTTCACAATGCATAGAAGATTCAAACAAAGAAAGGGTCAAATTTCAAAATTCCTATGATTCAGACAGGTCGAGACGTAAAGAGCAAACAATTAACACCCGAAGAAGAGATACATAATTCAAGATTAATAATACGGTCATGAAGAAGACCCTTAAAAATCACAACTTTCAGACTCCATGAATATGACGAATGATCAAGAAGTGTTTTATAAACTGAAATCGACCAGAACTTCTTTAAAGCCATCTTTCCATGCATGAGATTATAACACAATCCCCTGAATTAGAAAAAGCATGACAGAGGGACCAAAACTTTGTGGGAGGAAAGCAATAACTCAAACAAGCACGTAAATGCAAAAATCAAACCTGCATGTTACACTTGACGAGATCGAGAGGAGTGATAAGCGTGTGAGTAAGTCCACAGGCCAACATCCCAGCGGCCGTGCATGCCGCATAATAATTCGGCGAGTACAACTCAATCTTCTCACTGGGTGCCGGAATCACAAACCCTTTTGACGGAGGGCCACCACTGGACGTTGCAGCGTCGCCATGGTTGACGTTCATCAAAGCCAAGTTCCTGGAGGATACATGGGGAGAGTAGAGAAAGTTGGGGATCAGCGGCGTAGAGTTGCCAAAAGAGGCCATCGGTAGGATCAAAAGTGAGAGAAGAAACAAAGTTTCTGGGTTGGTTATGGAAGTTGGTGATGTATGTGTCAAATAGAAAAGAAGAAGTAGTAGTAATAGTCATGTTTGCTTGTGTTTGAGAAGAAACGAGGAAGATTGAAGGGATGCCGAGAAATGGGGACTCCTGAGACCGTGAGACGAGTCTAAGTCAACGTCTGCTTTTTAAAAGCGCCGTCCTTCTTTTACACGGTTCTATTAAATATCAACTGTCCTTAACTTATTATTTGTTACATTAATATACGCAGCCTTTTTTAATATTAAAAAAGAAAAATATAAATAAATTAAGGAGCATGTTGAATAAATAAAATTACAAAATATCTTCTAGAACATTTTGTCAAAATTTTACTAGCCGCCTTTATTTGTTCAAAGTAGTGATTTTGCATAATCCGGTCAAAATTTGCACCATTACGTAAAGTAGGCTCTAGAAAAAAAGGATAATTGATTTATACAATACTAATTTTTAAATATTTTAATTTTTAAGAATTATTATTTAACATTAAATTATATTTTAAAGAATTTATCACTTACTCAAATTTTAAAATAAAAATGTAAGTAAAATGTAAAGATAATAAATTTAGTTGGACCAATTCAACTTGAAATTAGAGATGGGAGCCGAGCATTGCTCTAACCGATCCCTCTATGCCCTAACTAGAAGTCAACTCAAGTTGATTAAGCCTTGGGTTCAAATTTTCTGAAAAGTTAAACCTTAGGTTTGGGCTGGTTAAGGCTGGACTCTTATAAGTAAAATGTTGTTTTCTATTTTTAATTTTTTTAACTTGATCTCAGGCAAACTACCTTAGACCTGGTCGAGATTGGATTCGGACTTGAGCTAAAGCCCCTATCTCAAACCTAATAGAGTTCATGACCGCCCGACTTATTGTGATTCTTACTTGAGTCGATTTGAAGCCTGATTTTCCTAATTTTAAAACAATATGGTTTTGATCTTAAGTTTCATAATTTGAGATGAACTAACTTTGGGTTAAGTTTGAGTTGTATGTTAGAAAGTCGTTTCAAGGCAGCAGGTCAACGATCCCCAATAAAACATTGGTGGTCAGACTCCTATTGCGGGCAAAGTTAGATAAGCCAAGCCTTGGCAACCAAGAAATTTGGAGTCATTCACTCGACTTGCAACTCCACAAGGGCCCATGGAACAAAACGCAATCTAATGACATTCAAACAGTAAAGTAGATAGGTATTTTGATGTACTAAGAGTGAATGTTCACCACTCGTAATGCATTTCCCTTCCCTTCAACGTTCTTTAACTAAATTTCACTGTTTCTGTCACTTTCTTTCTTTATACAGAGCACCAGTTTTCCTGTTGCCATTGCATTAAGCGGTAACTGGCCCCCACCATTTCAGTGTCCTAGTCAAATCCCATATCTGAAGATTAGTGTATAACTAGGACCTGCGTTATTGTTTGTATGTGAAGATGAACGAGGCTTCGTGAGCCTAGATGAATTGTATTAACAATATATATAGGAATACAGGATACAGAATATGCTTAAGGAATAAACTTATTCTATATATGTATAAAAGGTTATAATTAAGGGATACATGAATATGTACGTTGACACTGGCTATGATTAAGGGATACCAAAATATATACACTAACAACCCCCCGCAATCGGAACAGGAGGTGGCTGAACGTTCAGATTGGAGCAAAATTCTAAGAATAAGGCACTAGGTAAACCCTTTGTCATGATATCGGCAAATTGAAGTGATGAAGGAACATGAAGAATACGAATGGTCCCGGCAGCCACTTCCTCACGCACAAAATGAAGATCAATCTCAACATGTTTAGTTTGTGTGTTCTGAACTGGATTAGAAGATAGGAAAATAGCACTATCATTGTCACAGAAAACCAGAGTTGCAGATGGTAATTTATAGCCAAGCTCAGACAATAAAGAATGAAGCCATGACACTTCAGATACAGCATTAGCAACAGCACGGTATTCAGCTTCAGGACTAGAACGAGAAACAATAGGTTGGCGTTTTGAAGACCAAGAGATGAGATTTGAACCAAAGCACACACAATAGTCAGAAGTAGATCGACGAGTATCAGGACATCCTGCCCAATTAGCATCGGAATAGACTACCATTTTATCCAAAGAACTAGGAGAGAGTAAAAGACCATGATCAATAGTACCCTTAATATACCACAAAATTATTTTTACGGCTTTCATATGACTTATGGGGCATGCATAAATAAACAAACTTGTTGAACAGCAAAGTCCAGGTCAGGACGGGTGAAAGTGAGGTACTGAAAAGCGCTAACAATACTACGATATTCAACAGCATCAGATAAAGGTTCACCATCAGTTAATGATAACTTACACTTGGAATCAACAGGAGTGGAGACAGAATTGGCAGTAGACATATGACAACGGTCAAGTAGTTCTCGAGCATATTTCGATTGTGATAAAAATAGGCCAAAAGGAGAATGACTAACAGAAATGCCCAAAAAATAGTACAAGTTACCCAAATCTGAGATGGCAAACTCTTGCTGTAAAGAATTAATAATGGAAGAGAATAATGACGCAGTGGAACCTATAAGAACAATGTCATCCACATAAAGAAGAAGAATAGCCATGTCCTGACATTGACGAAAAACAAACATAGAGGAATTAGCTTTACTATTAACAAATCCTTTGGAACATATGAAAGAAGCAAACCGGTGGTACCAAGCACGTGGTGCCTGTTTC
Organism: Erythroxylum pedicellare; assembly: GCA_027563575.1. NCBI lineage: Eukaryota > Viridiplantae > Streptophyta > Magnoliopsida > Malpighiales > Erythroxylaceae > Erythroxylum > Erythroxylum pedicellare. The sequence goes on from JAOQMP010000006.1 coordinate 39,503,271, forward strand.
AGGCCATATAAAGCCCGGTTGAGCTTGCAAACATAATCTGGATGGCTAGTGCTAACAAAACCAGGAGG
>JAOQMP010000006.1:39529003-39539314 GCA_027563575.1 Erythroxylum pedicellare
GAAAAAGTGATCTCAACTAATGTCAATGCGCTGGAAGATGCTTTCAGTTCTGCAATTAAGCGATACCGACCAAGGGTAATTAGAGCTCTCCAAAAGGAAAGAAGGGCTGCCTCAGTGGATAGCAGGTTGAACTGCCATAACCCTGGATTGGTATCCCAAAGGTCTGATCTTTCTGACATCACAGAATCCCCACTAAGTGAGAAAAGCATAAGCTCATTATCAGATGAATCACTGTCATCTTATACACATAATTCTCACATTGTGGCCATTGACTCTTGTGTTCCTCGCCGGCCTCCTGCTGGAAAACGTGCAAATGACCAGGCAAACTATCCTAAATTGGTTGAGTTGCTTTTTAACTGCCCTGATTACTCGTCTAAGTTATTATATGAAATAACAGGAGGAAAATTAGGAGCCCCTCAAGTAGAAAACAGTGACACAACTAGTACCTGGTCGGTAGAAATGATTGCAGTTGTTCAGGAATTTCGTAATGGGTTTCGCACTGCTCTCAGGGATCTCCAAGGTTTCCATATATTCCTTCTCACACTTCACCAAAAACTGGATGGCTTATTACGAGCATTTTTGAATATCACAAACAAATCAGCATCTGGTGATTTTGACAAAGATGATCTTATGGTTCCCGACTCACCTCTGCATGGGGTTGTTAGTTGTCCATCTCCACAAAGTAAAGACCGGTACCTTAATGAAAATAATTTGGATTTAAGTGACTCAGAGTTGCATCGAACAGCTCCAAGGCCATCACCCTCAGGGAATAAAGATAACTCAGAATTCAGTTCTCCCATATCAAGGGAAAACTGGCATGGCAAGTCCTCCAAGGGGAGTGGGGAGCCTATTCGTAGCCTGCGATTGACAACAAAGCTTCGTGACATCCATAAATTTGCCAAGGTTGGTATGTTAAAGATGTTTCATCTTTTTATCTCACACTTGATATGTTAAAGGAGATGGGTCATGGCACATGGAATTTAGTAGTCTGACTATTTGGAATTTGGTTAATAACTAATATGAAATATGTGTGATGAGATGATAAATTCAGAGGCAGTTCTACCCTTTCTGGCATTTTTTCATGCAAAGTTTGTTCATGAGACTCAAATCTACATTTTTGCCAGAAGCATCAATTAACACCATGCATGTGGTGGCCTTTAGGAATAATAAGCGTCATGTTCAACAGCTTAATTTTTTAACCTGATAAATATTTTACTGTCTTGATGTCTTATTGATGTGTTTTTTCTCTTAATTTTGCACAGGTTGATTCAGAATCAAACAAGGAATTGGAACAATGGAATGAAATGCTAAGGAATGATGTCATCAAACTCTGTCAAGAGAACAATTTCAATACAGGATTTTTTGAAGGCAGTGATAATACCTGTGTTGTTGATGCTTACGAGTTGAAGGTAATGCATCCATTGGGACCTGGATAACATGCCGATGAAATAGAACTCTTGGAAGATTCTCCTTATGTAAGTTAAATTCGTTTTGAATTTCCATTTCATTGTAACTTGCAGGTCAGACTTGAGCACATACTTGAAAGGATATCATTGATTTCTGAAGCTGGAAATACAGAGAGACCATCGTCAATCACAAATAGCTTGTTCATTGGGGGAGCCCTGGCTGCCAGATCTGTTTACACTTTACAACATCTGGGTATTACTCATATATTATGCTTATGTGCCAATGAAATCGGACAGTCAGATACTCAGTACCCTGATTTATTTGAATACAAAAATTACTCAGTAAGTGCTTTTATTTCCTCTCTTCATTCTTATAGTGTCCAACCGTCTCGGAAATATATTTTCTCATTTGCAGATTACGTCCTGAGCATTTTTGTCTTAGCATGTACCTGGTTCATATTTTGTATCAATACTAGTATCTGCTTCATTTTGACAGATATATGACAACGAAGATTCTAATATTAGCAGCATCTTTGAAGAAGCTTCTGATTTCATTGATCATGTTGAGTCAAAAGGCGGGAGGGTACTTGTTCATTGTTTCGAAGGCAGAAGTAGAAGTGCGACGTTAGTGATTGCTTCTCTGATGCTCAGGAAGTAAGTGAATGAAACAGTTTACTTGGCTAGAGAAAATGACCACTCTTTATGGCACAGGTGTCAATATTCTTTAAAACATGCAACCTAGAATACAGTTGATGCCTACCATACCATTGGTCTGCCCACTGAGCACTTGTTGATGATGCAGGAATTTCACTTTATTACAGGCATGGAACACCCTGAGAAGAGTTCATCGCCGAGCTCAGCCTAATGATGGCTTTGCTAAAGCATTACTGGATCTTGACCGAAAGTTGCACGGGAAGGTATCCATGGAGTGGCAACAACGGAAGCCGATGATGAAAGTCTGTCCCATCTGCGGAAATAATGCTGGCCTGAGCAGCAGCTCACTTAAGCTTCACCTGCAGAAATCCCACAAGAAGCTCTCATCAGGAAGTGTAGACAGTGCCATGACAATGGAAATACAAAAGGCTTTGGAAGCACTTAAGATGACCCGGAATGGGAGCGTCAGCGCCGCTCAGAGGCAAACCCACTCAGATACCGAAGAATTGTGATGTTTGAACCGTCCATTTTGCACTTAGCAGCAAAACGTCGACAATGAGTTGAGCTTGATGGCGTCTAAAATCATAGTTAGAAGGTCAAATCCAGATCATTCAGGGAACAAGCATTGGACATTACATACTTGTTTTTACAACAGTGATAGATGTCAACAAAATATGACTTGGAACAAGTTTTGTCTGATCATCCAGTGCTCAGAAAGTCAGTTGTTACACTTCTGCATAACTTAATTGTCTCGAGATAGGAAGGTCATCTTGGCTACTGCCCTATACAATGGCCTACACACTCATACATTGGTTAAGTGTCAGATGAAGGAACTATATTCACCGACAGAAACCCAAAGCATAATCGCATAAATCGAACCTAAGAAAAGTAAAATCGTAAAGAAGTTTCTAAATTTAGTATGCAGATGTCCCTCCTGTGACAATATAAGTCTCTCAATAGAAGAATGACCAAATTAGGCAAAAGTCTTTATTTCCGTTCTTACACAAACCAAACCAGCTTACCCTGAAAAACTTACCCAAAGAGGATCCTACCACCTGCCACTTATGTAGTACCGAATACAACCTTGGAGCCACCAGCAACACAATTTTACTGCAAAGTTGTCCTTTCACGCGAAAAGAATCTGACTCTATATCCCCCTCTAAACTTAAATTCAAGGTACAAACAACATATGAGAAGTTATTCTTAGTAATGGAACCTGGTCTACACAAGTGATAATGCATCTGGTAAACTCTCCGGAGCACCAGTACTACCGTTGAGCACAATGACATTACTATCAAAATCCACGTCCACAATAACTGAATCACCCTCTTTGATTTCCCCTGCAAGCATTTTCTCTGCCATGCTGTCCTCCAGTAGTCTCATAATGGCCCTCCTCAAAGGCCTAGCACCATAGCTAGGATTATAACCTTCCTCAACCACCCTCTCTCTAAATTTCTCTGTTACTTGCAGCTCTATATCTTTACCCTTTAGCCTCTCAAGCACCTCCTTCAACATTATATCAGCTATCTCCTTTACCTCTAACTTGGTGAGCTGACGGAAAACAATCATCTCGTCTAGTCTATTTAAGAATTCTGGTCTGAAATACTGTTTTAATTCCTCAGTCACTAAGCTCTTAATCCGATTGTAGCTGCTATCCTTCTCATCATATTCAAGGTCAAAACCTATCCTGCGTCCTCCCTTTTCAATAACACTACTTCCGACGTTTGAAGTCATAATAAGAAGAGTATTCTTGAAGTCCACAGTCCTACCCTTGCTGTCAGTCAACCTTCCATCTTCAAGAATTTGAAGCATCATGTTGAAGACATCAGGATGTGCCTTCTCAATCTCATCAAATAGTACCACAGTGTAAGGACGACGGCGAACAGCCTCGGTCAATTGACCCCCTTCAGTGTATCCAACATAGCCAGGAGGTGAACCAATAAGCTTGGAGACTGTGTGTCTTTCCATGAACTCGCTCATATCAAGCCTGATCATGGCTTCTTCAGAGCCAAAGTAGTAGGCAGCAAGGGCTTTAGCCAATTCTGATTTACCCACACCAGTTGGCCCAGAAAAGATGAAACTAGCAATTGGCCGATTGGGATTCTTCAGCCCAACTCGAGCCCTACGAATAGCTCGACTAATTGCCTTCACAGCCTCATCCTGCCCAATGACTCGCATGTGAAGTGTCTCTTCCATCTTCAGAAGGCGATCAGATTCATCAGTTGATACTTTCTCAACAGGAATGCCAGTCCATGATGACACAATATGTTGAATGTCTGATTCATTGACAACAGGACCTTCATCCCCTGCCTCAGACTCTGCTTTGCTCATTTCCTTGCCTTTCTCTGTGATAGCTGCTATTTGAGCTCTAAGATCCATCTCACGGTCTCTTAATTCTCCAGCCTGTTTAAGATTTTAATCATCGTATCCCAATTAAATGGATTATAAACCAAGATAAGGAAGATATATAAAAGAGCAAACAACAAATGAATAACTCATGATAATCCCAATAAATGAGTCCTCATTGTCTTAAAACTAAAGTAAATTCTTAAAAAAAACTTAGCTTTTCACCCCTCTTTTAACGTAAATTTGAAAAACTATAGAAGGCCCAAATAGATATTGACAGCATAAAGAAGTGGCAATATCTGTCTTACCTTTTCAAAATCTTGGCTACGAACAGCTTCGTCCTTCTCCTTTGTGATCTGCCTAACCTCTTTCTCAAGCTCCCTAGCTTCCTCAGGAACCTACCACATCGAAATTGAAGTAGATAAACAACCAAAGTTTTACCATCCGAACTGCAAGTCTATAAATAGAACACACCTGTGCATGTCGAAGGCGAACACGAGAACCAGCTTCATCAATCAAATCAATCGCCTTGTCAGGCAGAAAACGATCACTGAATCAAGAATAGAAATATTCATTAGACAAGGAAATTTTTTTAACGGGAAAAAGAAATTATTCTATTAGGCACCTCTCAAGGTCTATGACAAGATGCTCATTCTTTCGACGCACAACTCTTCAAGAGTCAATGATAACCCATGGGACTTTTTTAACTTAAAAAACTAAGACAACTTGATTGAAGGAAAGTATACGACCAACCCAAGGAAAAATGAGAACTAAAAGCACATAGTTAGCATCCAAAGAATCTTCATAGAGCAAAATACAACAGCACACTCCATGCAGGATTTGCAGAAAATGAACTCCATGTAATTAGCTATCTTTTTGGAAAATAACGAGAGAAAGATAGGAGGGATGCAACTTTATTTGACATGCTCACACTATCAAAGCTATCAGAATCCAATAAACCATCAAATACTATGAGTAGAGACTTCAACTCAAATTGACACTTTAGAGCTATGCCACTTTGTGCTCACAGAATACACTCTCCAAAATTAAATTATCAATGCAGACAGTCCAATCAGCGTAATATTTCGAAAATGGCCCTTCTTGCAGATAATAACAAAGAAGATTATTGTCCACAACTTCACTCAGCAACACGTGCTAAGGCAGATGCATGGAAAGCAAAAATATCATTTCACATTTATTGAAGTGCAGTGACTAAAAAGTGAAATACAAAGAAACAATATATGGATCACAGACCTGATGTACTGATATGACAACTGTGCCGCAGCTACCAGGGATTCATCCGTGTATAGAAGCTTGTGATGAATCTCATATCGCTCACGCAAACCCTTCAAAATCTGGATTGTTTCATCTACAGACGGTTCGGGTACTTTCACTGGCTGAAAACGTCTTTCTAGAGCTGGATCCTTTTCAATATGTTTCCTATACTCATCCAGTGTTGTAGCTCCAATACACTGCAGAATTTGAGAAGTATATCGAGACAGCAAAAAGTTCAGACATAGGGAGTCAAAAGGTAACAACTTGGCTTGACCACATACATAACTCAGAACATTCCTTGTGCAAGTGAAACCATGAACTGTATCTATACAGCAAAAAAATGCTTGCAAGGAAATAAAGCACAAAGTTAATATGCAAAAAGTATACAATTCACCATATAGTAAACAACAACAACAACACCAATAATGTCCCAGTAGTAACGCCACTAAGAAGCAGGGTCTAAGGAGGTCCAGAAATACACAGTCATATCCCTAACTAATAAAGAGATTGTTTCCGATAGATCCACATGATGAATAGTAGACTCAAAGTGCCAACTACAAGTTGTTTGGAGATCAAGCACTATATGCAAGTGATTTAACACTTTACCTGCAATTCACCTCTGGCAAGAGCTGGTTTCAAGATATTAGCAGCATCAATTGCACCTTCTGCTGCTCCAGCTCCAATCAAGGTATGCACTTCATCAATAAAGAGAATGATTTCATCACTTTGTTTAATTTCCTCCATTAACTTCTTCAATCTTTCCTCAAACTCTCCACGATATTTAGTCCCAGCAACAAGAAGGCCCATATCCAGTGTAATAACCTATTGGACAAAGAAAAAAAGGAACACAAATTTTCTAAACAAGTTTCTCCTAGTAACCACATATAAAGGCAGTTACAAGTACCACTTTTGAGCAGACCTGGGACAGGGATTTCAATAATAAAACTTCAGAAGAATTACATAGGTAGTTCTTTACCTATCTTAATTACCAAATATACTGACAACTAATTAACAATACAAAAAGTAAAGTTAAGTAGTGACATAGAGGAAGAATGTTCAAAATCCACAAACAGTATAGCATTATTCAGTTATGTTTCCCAAAATTAAGATAGTACAGAGTTTAGAGCTCCAATCCAAGCATGAAGGCTGGAAGTAGGTAAATATAACAGTACTAGGGAGCAATATGCCAAAACCATGTCACTTAAATGAACTAGCAGTTACCTTCTTTCGTTCAATTGTTTCAGGAACATCACCACTTGCAATGCGTTGAGCAAGCCCTTCTGCTATTGCTGTTTTCCCAACACCTGGTTCTCCAATAAGGCATGGATTATTTTTAGTACGACGACCCAAGATTTGAACGACACGTTCTATTTGAGGCTGCCTTCCAACAACAGGATCAAGTTTACCCTAAAAGGAACAGAAAACAGCTCAACAACAGCAATAAAAAAACATAGAACTAGAACATAAACAGCAACTGGAAAGACAAAACTGCATAAACAGTAAGACCTCCTCTGCCAATTTAGTCAGATTGGTTCCATACTCTTCAAGTGTGGGCATCTTAGTATTGTCTCTGATTCCAACAGTAGCAGGGATATTTTCTGTGCTTTCACCCACCATTCGGATAACCTTCTCACAACAATAAAATTTTTATTTTGGTTAGTTATGATATAACAAAAGAAAGCGCAAAAGTACATAAAAAACACTACATAAAACTCAACAGATGCATTGCTTGCCTGTGTGCGAATGTTACTGGGGTCAGCACCTAAATTCTCTAGAACACGTGCTGCCACACCTTCACCTTCGCGAAGAAGCCCCAGAAGCAAGTGTTCCGATCCTATATAGTTATGACCTAACATTCAAGGAAAAATAATTCCAGGTTATGGGAAGGACATAAATAGACAGAATGAGGATTTGATGCATTGTCGAACCCAGCACTGAAATTCCGGAGACAAACAACTGGAGCCACATTCTTCTAGACATTCTAGTAAACATTTGCTATTACAAGCGCCATCTCAAGAAATGATAAGTGGGAAATTGGCAAGGGCCAAGAATTGTCACTACATAGAATCACACACCAATAAAACTCTCCACAACTTTTGCTTTTTATGGAGCACAGGGGAATAGGAGATTCATCTGATTCTAAGGATAAACAAATTTTTTTACTGAGATCTTGAGAGGCGAGTGCAAGACAACCAAACTGCTAGTGTTAACTTACTCTAAGAAATCTACAATAATAGTTCCAGGATAGGAAATCAGAAAAAGTAGTAAAGGAAAGAACAAACAATTTACCAAGTTGGCGGGCTTCCTCCAATGATAGTTCCAGAACACGTTTTGCCCGTGGAGTGAATGGAATTTCCACAGCAACAAATCCACTGCCCCTCCCAATAATCTTCTCCACTTCTACACGTGCATCTTTAAGATTGATTCCCATGGACTTGAGAACCTTAGCAGCAATGCCAGTTCCTTCACCAATGAGACCTAATAGGATTTGCTCTGTGCCAACGAAATTGTGACCAAGTCTTCTTGCTTCCTCTTGGGCAAGCATGATTACTTTGATTGCTTTTTCAGTGAAGCGTTCAAACATGGCCCTAGGAGCAAATCTTTTAGCTTTAATTTGCCTGGGAGAGATGGTAAAAGCAACCTTGGAAAAGAAACTTTGGTCAGGTCTTAATATTGTATCTATCCAATTTGAACTTTGCAACCCAGAGAAAGCTCCCAATCTCAATCTTGGTGTTCGTAAACCGTAGATCATTTGGACAGGGGTCTTTTTTAATGTTTCAGATTCTTGGGATTGTCCATGTCTTGTACGACTAGCTAAAGCAGGGACATTAGTAGAGTGAACAAGAAGCTGAGCCATCTTATCTGCGAAAATAGACTGCAAAATGCAACAGCATAGAGGCTGAAATCATGACAAGAAGTGAAAGCGAGAAATATTGAGATTTGTGCTAGGAAAGCTAAAGAATTAGTCACCGCCATAAGAGAAGAAAAATTATGAACAATGCATTAAAAGACAAATACTGATATCAGTTGCAAAATGAACGGCTAGAGTTTTGACAAATCCAACTCAAATTTAAAAGATTGACTCACATCATTCATCAACCTCATATACAATAAGCAGAAGCAACAAATTTACACCATGAGAAACCCATGTAAATAAATGACACGGAGAACTCTGGTTGTGCAAGAACTTCCAGCAAGTACATTTTCCAAAAACAGAAAGCACAAATCCTCAGACACTGTATCTTGCTGTGTTAGATAATGGATTGACATAAGAAATTCAGAAGAGCAATCCAATCTCAGGGTAAACAGAACCAAACACTACGAGAACATCTTTCGTCAATTTCAACATAAAACACAGGCTTGTGATGCAAGGCATCACAAAACTCCTAATAACATGTGCAAGTATTTTCTCTTTATAGATAACAAGTACATGTCCCATTTTGGAGTTATTCAACACAAGAATTTCGTTAACCAATCCAACAAAACCACGACCCAACAGCACCAACATGTGCAAATGTAACGAAAATTTGGCAGACTATAAAACCTACCACATTCGGACAAGTAAAAGAAAGAAAAATGTAACAAAAGTTACCCAACAACAGAACCATGACCGAAGGGGGAGAAGATTTAAAAGTTAACTAGAAAATGTAACGATACCCAGATAAGTTAAAAGAGGAAAATACACTAACGTTACCCTACAGCTTCACCATGCTTGAATGTAAAGAGAATTAGCTCGACCTCAGAAATTTAAACATACCCAGCAAAATTAAAGTAAAAAAACATGAAAAAGACTCGAACTTTATGCAATTATACATACATTGAACAAATTCAAGAAGCTCAGTTCACAAATTTTCCAATCCAACGAACAAAATAACTTACAAGTAAACTAAAACTCTACCTGGGCAGAATGACAAAATCAAGAACCCTAAAAGTTGAAGTGATCAGACACAAAACAAAAGTTTTTTAAAAAAGGACGCATACCCAGGTCCAACAAAATGCCAAACAAACGAACTAAATTACTAAACTCACCTAAATATACTAAACAGATAAGAATCAACAGAGAGGAGAATGAAGACCTCCTTTTACGGTCGGATGAGAGGAAAGATTGGATGTGTAGGAGACAAAGAGGCTGTGTTTTCTTTCTTTTGCCCTTCTCTGTTTTTTATCTCACAGCGTTCAGTTAGAACAGTGCGTTGCAATTCTTAATCAACGATGCAAGACCCCCTGTTGCCCCTACCTTTGGTATCAACTCGAGATTTTGACCGGATGCAGTACTTTTGACCTTAATCATAAGCTGCTTTTGATTTCTGTACCTAATATACGGATATAATCGAGATAAAAATTTAGAGATAAAATAGAATAAAAATTAAAGATAATAAAGTGTTTAATTGTAATAGATAAAACAGATAAAATTGTCTCTATCTCAAGAACAAAAATATGTTTGTTGCAATTGATAGAACATAAAAACAGTATCAATATACCCCTGCAATATAATATGATTGAAAATATGTAATTCATTGATTATTTTAAAACGAATGATTTATATTAGTAAAAAAGTTAACAAATAATAATAATAATAATAATAATAATAATAATAATAATAACAACAACAATAAAAAATTAATTCGTG
>JAOQMP010000006.1:39626844-39641358 GCA_027563575.1 Erythroxylum pedicellare
TAAGGACATAACTTAAAAAAATTATAAGGTCACGATTAAATATTTAATTTTTCAAAAATTAAAAATTTGACAATAATAAAAATAAAACAAAATTTAAATTTTATAAAAAATTTAGAAATGGTTTGTGCATAATTCATAAGCATAATATAGTGCGATGTATGGCACAATTAAATAATTATAATTAGGCATAAATTGAATTGCAAAAATTGATTAATGTATATGAATCTTAGAGTGTCCAATGCTATGGACGAGTGAAGCTGTTAGCCTCTAATACTTTTTCTCCCTATCATAGATTTATGGTAAAGCAGTAGACGACTAGGCTGGTTGGTAGATTGGGTGTAATAGATTTTTTACTTGCACATGATCAGCGGTTTATATGAAAAACGCTACATATGTGTAGCTTTTCAAACGTCTAACTAGTTGGGATAAATCAGCTATTTATTTATCTTTTTATTAAATAAAAATTTCAATTGTTTGAAATAGTTAAATAATTGAGAATTTTGAATCAGCTAAAAAGTAGGTGATTTCTTATTCACCAAACGCAGCCATATTCTTCTAAGAGTCTTAGCAATTAAATTTCATAATTGTCAAAGTTAAGAATCTATGTTTAAACTTTTTAAATTTGCGTATGATAAGCTAAAGAACTTAAATCTATACTAGTAAAAATTTCGCTAAATGCAGCCTCAAAAATATATAAGCAAAGCAAGAATTTTAAAGCCCAAATAAATACTATTTTCAAAGTCAATTGGTATGAAATTTTAGTTTTGTGTAGTTCGACGTGTTTACAATTGTATACGTAACTAGTTTTTCCCACTCAAAATTTACTTTTTGGTTACTAAAGAATCTAGTTTTTCTTAGAGCCGGAAGCTTAGAATGGAATGAATTCCATGTATCCTTGTCGGACTTCTTCTGTCTCGGAACTGCGTTGCGATGTCTTCATCTTTCATGTTTATATATAATCTTAATATACAAGTCTATTGACTTTTTGGTACGATTATGAATTTATGATGCCCTTTTTCATGACACAACTTTTATAAATTACTTTATAAAAACTGTACAAGTTCTAGTTGATTGGACGTCAATGGAGTCTCCTAAAAGGGAGTACATTAGGAGTGGTTCGTAGAAGAAAAGACAGTTTCACATTTCTTTCCAAGTAAAGTATGCTGAAGAAACACTGAAAAAAGCCAAGCCCATTAACAAGCTATGCTAGATAATTTGGTTGTTTCTTTGTAATTGATTGCTATCTTAATTATTCACATCTTTAGCATGTTATGTGCTAATTCCAGGTCATCTCTAATCCGATGCAAATACTCCAGAGTTTAACTGAAAGTGACTGCTTGATAACAAATATTAGACATTTCTAGTGAATCCATTGCATTAGGCGTATCTTTTGTGAATTGCCAATAACTTCGTTTACTATCTTGCAGAGCTAATAGTTATCCTTATCTATGCCACTTTTTTATACTAATTTTATGCAAAATCCAACTAACGGAGGTATTTCTGCGTATGAGAACGAAGTAATGGAGAAGGTAATAGCCAAAATATATAGAATTCGTTTAGGCCAGAGCATAGGTTTGCCGTAATGCTAAAACTGTGACGAATGCATCTATCGTTATTAATACATAAATAAAGATACTGATTAGTAGTGATTGAATTCCTTCTACGGCTCTACATGAAAAGCCGGTATAAATATAACATACATGTCCAGTTAAACTTTTACTTTTGTCTGAGCCATGGCAGTCAGTGCTCCTAAATCATAGAAGCAATGCTGCAGAAAAAGATTTGTTGTAATATAAAGTAGGGTAAAGAGGGATTGTTTTCAATGTAGGTTGTATAGTATTTTGATTTCGGATTTTTTTTGACTATTTCGTTAAGATGGCCTAATATGTCGAATACAATGAATTGCAATTATATTAAGTTATATTTCCTTAATGAGACTTGATATTGCCAACTTGATGGGCTTGCGAGTAATGCCCATCCTTAGACTAAATTTGCATAGACTTCCAACTATCATATTTAGAGAATTAACCTTGTTATATGTGAGCTTTGGAAAAATGAATTTCAATTAGGCTTAGCACTAGTTCGTTAACTTCGGGTTGAGTAGTGTTTGAATGTGGGGGTTGGCCTAAAATTCCTTCCTAAAATGATATTTTAATTTCACTTATAAAAAAAACATCAATTTTAGTATGTAAATTTAAGAAATTCATCAAAAACAATAACAACATAAAGAAAATCAAAACAACGTTGTTTTAAAAAGCGAAACTATTTTGACATTAAATTAGGTTACGTTCAAGTCGCATTGCTTGAACTCTGACTGAGCTTTAAATCCAGCTTAGACTATCTATTAGAACTTGGACCTGATGCATTCCATTATCATCTCTAATTTTAATATTAGAGTTGGATAATAAGAAAATAAAAGAATGATCCTTTTTTAATGAAATAATATTCATTAAATAGAAAGATAATTCAAAATAATAAAGTTAGGTGATGGGTTAAGAAACTCTTTTATAATTAAAAATAAAAAGATAATAGATTTGCTTTTTTATAACCTAAATAAAAATGTGTTTTTTTTGGAGAAATTAATTAACTAATATTAACTACATTTCTGTATGCTTCTTAGTGCACATTAGTGAACACAAGTGTATTGTTAGGGCATCAAGTGACTTCAGGTAGCTTTCTAAGGCTCCTTTGGGTGGTAGCTTGCATGCAGTCTCCGTCTAAATTCTCCACTTCCATTTTGTACATTGATTGTAAGAAATGACATCCTTGTTCAAGGTAAGTTGAAATCTTAACCAACCCAACATTTCTGTCTTCATTTGGATTAGGTTCTTCTCCATGTTATAAAAGCACCTTTTGTTGCATTTCTTCCACAGGTAACTTATGGTGGACCTGAAGTCGATCTTGGCAACGACTCAATCTCCATTGGTAAGTCACTTGTCCCTTTATATTTTGCTAATGATGTCTTCGAAATTTAGATTAGGATTACCAATTAGGGTTATTATCCTACTTAAGTTCCAATTCTCCTTGGAGATTCTACAGTTGAAGAATAAGTGTTCAATTATCTCAGGGACTCTTTTGCACAAACACATGTATCGTTGATGTTTAAGAAATCCAACCTATCTAGTTTAGGCAACCTATTCCTCATTAGGAGCCACAATTGGAAACAAACCTTGGGGAGGCAAATTCCTACTCCAGCCTTTGCTAAGGTAATTTAAGTCCTTTATCCTTAAGAGCTTCCTTAGAATAAAAATTACTGTACACCCTTTATAATGTCCTATCCATATGTATTTATCCTGTCTTCAAGAGATAGGATTGTGGTCTGGTAGATGAGCCTGCATGAAGTCGGGTACTTCCTACCATTGACTCTAATTAATCCACACATTGACTTTTGAGTTTAGAGAAATCCTGCCAGTAAGGAGGGGTAGGATTGGACTGCTGCAAATTGGCCCTAATTTGCAACCAATTATCATGAAATAGGGAAGCAATATTCCCATTCCCAATTATATATTCAAATTTACCTCCTAAGTCATCTATGATCTTTAGAAAAGTCCGTGACAAACTAGGAGCTATTGGAACTACCTTTTAACTCCTAAGGGCTTCTTCCGTTTAAAACGTAGGCATTTGTCTATTTGAACCGTAATGAGGCTTTGTTAATTAGGATACTATATAACCTTTTCCCTAGGAAGACCTTATTACTAATACTTATACAAGTTATTCCCAATGCTCCTTCCTTCAAAGGCCTACACATATCTTATCATGAAACTTCAGCGAGGAATTTACCTTCCTTATTCTAGCCAATAGGTTCCTTTTTTCAATATAATTGTTTTCAATTTATTTGATTAGAAATTTAGAGAGTAAAAAGTGAGAAGACTAATGCACTTGGAGAGAGCTCACAATAATTATGATTGGCAACACTCTCCTTGTTGCAGTGAGGGATTTGTTGTACCAACACCTCACTTTTCTTTGAATTTTTTTTCCCTAGAGAAAGATAGTCCTTGAAATGAAGTTTCTTCATAGTTATAAGGATACCTAGGTATTTGAAAGGAGGATTCATGATTTGAAGACCATATATGCTAGCTAGCCAATTCATATTAGAGTAAGCACTTCCTGAGACTTATATGTGGCTTATACTCCTATTGACCCCCAGGCCTAACAATTCATTGAAAACCCTGAGAGTGGCCATTAGCATACTAATTGAGGCATAATGAGCTCTAGTAAAGAGCAATAAATCATCTGCAAAAGCAAGGGAGACCAATTTCACCTTTTTAAACTTGTAATGGAATTTAAAGTTAGGTTTAAAGTTAGTATTCACCCTGACTAGCCTTGTAAGTGCCTCCATGCATAATGTAAAGAAGTATGGAGAAATTGGATCTCCCTTCCTTAGTACTCTAGCCCTTGAGAATATTAGAGTTGGCTCTCCATTGATTAGGACACAGAAGGAGGTGGATGTTAAAACACATTTTAACCAAATTTCTAGACTTCTTAGAAAAATTCACGGCTTCTAATAGATTCAGCAGGAAGTCCCAACTTAAAGTGTCAAAAGCCTTGAAGAAATTAATGGTGAAATTTTTATGACCATTTCTCTTGGAATACCCTTAAATAACTCCTAGATCACCAGAATTTATCCCTAATAGACCTGCCTTTTATGAAGGCTCCTTGTGAATCATTGATAACATATTTTAGCACCACTTTCACTCTATTAGCAATGATATTAGAAATGACTTTGTATAGGATGTTGCAGTATGAAATAGGCTCAAATTCATTGAAGGAGCTAGGATTTGGGCATTTAGGAATCAAACAAAATAAAAGTTTTATTGATTTCCTTTAGAAGCTTATCTCTTTTTAAAAACTCTAAACAACATCAATGTTTGTTGTTTTGATGAGAGGCTAGGTCTTTTGGTAAAAAAAATCCAGTCAAGCCATTAGGTTCAAGGGTTTTAGTAGAGTTTAGCTCAAAAAATAAAATTTCCACTTCTTGAGAGATATTTGGTTTTGTAGCGATTCAATATCAGCCTCTGTAAAATGATTGGAGATAAAAGATCTCAATATAGGGATTGATATGACGATCTTGGGGTTAGAGTGCCTATAAGCTTTTTAAAGAAGAGTAGAGTCTCCTTCTTAAGGACATCTTGAGTGGACCGCACTTTTCCCTCTTGATTGGTAAGAAAAGCACTCTTATTAGTGTTCTTCTTGTTTGAGATTGAATTGAAGAGTAATTTAGATCTTTTGTCCCCTCTTATAGCTATTGGATTCTAGATCTTTGTTAGATTAAAGAATTGTGATAAGAGAGAGCTTTAGCATATTCATTGAGAGCTAGTTTTTCTTTTATAGTAAGGCCCTCCAAACCAGGTTGATTTTCCAACTTCCTTTGTACCTTAACCTGTGATTCTTTTACCCTTTTTGTACTTTTTGAAGGATTGTTATCCTCACTTTATGCTTCAACAATTTTAGGTTGTTTTTTTTAATTTCTTTCAACTTTTTAACTTATAGAAATTGAGAGAAAACCCTTTTGATAACCTCTTTATAACCTTCTACTTCCACTAGGTAATTGTCAAAATTGAAATGAGATTGTCTTTTACAAATTTGGAATAAATTTATGAAATAGTAAGGGAGAACGGTCAAAAAAGGTCGAATCGGGAACCCTTACTTCACTCTCTAGGAAGAGAGTAAGCCATTCACCATTACCAATGCTCTATCCAACCTCTTTTGGATGTGCCATAATCTACTTTTTATATAAGGATACTGAAATAGCTTCAATGAAAGCTGTGTTGTATTACGTAATGTGTATGAAATATATATATAGAGGATTGTTGTAACAAACTGTATGCTAAGTATCTACGAGGATATACATGAATAATAAGTATTAGTGTGGATATACATAACAGATATGCAGTAACTAATTCGTATTACGCCCTCGCAAGATGAAGTCACGGGACGTAACATTCATCTTGGTCCGAAAAGCTTCAAACTTGTGTCTGGACAGTGGTTTAGTCAAGGCATTAGCTGTTTGATCCAGTATGGAAATGTGAGAGACATTTAGATGTTGTTGTTGTACCTGTTCGCTAACAAAATGGTAGTCCAGGGCAAAATGTTTCATCTGGGAATGAAAAACTGGATTAGAGCATACATATGTAGCCCCCAAGTTATCACAGTAAATCGTTGGTGCAACCGGACATTGAACATGAAGTTTTCGGAGAAGATTGCGAATCTACATGACCTCTGCAACAGTGTTGACTACTGCACGATATTCTACTTCGGTGGAGGATCTAGCAACAGTACGTTGACGTTTTGAAATTTAGGAAATAGGTTTGCCTCCAAAATAAATAACATAGGCCGATGTAGAGGTTTAGGTGTCAGCGTCTCCTCCCCAGTCGGCATCACTGAAGGCTTGGTTTAGTTGGATTCTTGGAGTTGAATTTGAAGTTTAGTAAGGTAAAGGAATTATAAACTTGGTATCCTATGATAACATGTGTTGTTTGATGTTTGATATGGATCAATTGTGTACTAAAATGGGAAAGAATTGAGGTTTGATACATACTGAAAACTGGTTTGGATGAGTAGTTCTACTAGATAAGTTTCGGTATTTTAGCCATATCTTGCATTGTAGGTATCCAAATTAGATGAATTTAAATTTGGATTAAACTAGAAAATTATATCTACAAATTTCATGAAGGATTAGAATTTGATTTCTATCATCACTAAGTGTGTCAAAAGTTGGCTTGAAGTTGAATATCTGGAATCCGTCACTGTTTGTGAATAGTCTGTAGTCATTTGGGAATAATTTTCAAAATACTGAACCAAATTGCATAACATTGGTGTCAGTAGAAACTTAAGACATAAAGGAAGAAATTTTTAGAAGAATTTTGGCTTAAATCTTTCATTTTCATTGTCAAAATGACCGTGTAACATTGACCCGAAAGTCTGTTTTAGGGAAAAGTTGGAAGAAAATGATGAAATATAATGAAGTGTTTTCACTGAACTTGCTTTGGTATTTCGATTATAACTTGAAATGTGGATCTCCAAATGAGTAGGTTCTTAATTCAAATTAAACTAGAGACATATTTATACAACTTTCTTGAAGGAGTTGAATTTTACTTTTGTCTTTAAGATTTTCAAAATTGGCATGAAATTGAGTATTGGCTTAGGCTGTAGCACTACCAGGAACAGAAATCATGTCTTCTTATTATTGAATAAACTGTATTGATGTAGGCCGAAATAGACTAAGATGTCTTCAACAAAGTTGTAGGTTATTCTCTTATCTTTAAATTGGCATAAAGTTTGTAATTTTTTTGATATTGTAATTGAGAGTTATGAGGTGTACAACTTGGAGGCATGATCATGCATTAGCTAAAATTTTAAATGTACATAGTCTGTGGTATTTTGAGAATAACTCATTGAATACTAAATCAAATTGGATGAACTTAGCATCATTGGAAACCTAAGACAAAGAGGGAAAACTTTATAGAAGGAAGTTTTACCTAATTACCTCACCTTCAATATGAGAATAATTAAGCAAAGTAGACCCGAAGGTGGATTGTGAAATAAATCTAGATTGAGGGATTGAGTATGATTTCACATGATCGATAATGTGATAAGATTAAGGATAAGAAACTCGGATTTTTGACATGAACATGCATCATACATATTCAATATACATCAATGTGCATAATTAAATTCATAATTGTGCACAATAGTAATACATGTTTGTATTGAATGTTTTAGAGGAACCCTTAGAGTGACCGATTCCAGATATTGCCGGAACTTCAAGGCAATAAGCAAACAGGGAACTTTTTTGAGTAACCTAAGATGGTCTCACCTTGATTTGTTTTTTTAGTACTAAATTGAATTTGATATTAATGAATGTGTACTAAATTGTGTACTGATTTCTGACATGAAGGTTCGAGGTATTGATTGATGAATGTGATATTGAAGTGTTACTTGTATGTGAATGAGAATGACTAATTGAATTTGATATGTACTTATTGTGTTCAGAATTTTGAACAATGATTGTCCGAGGCGTTTGATGCATGATTATATCATTGAAAGTTCTACTTGCATGTGAATATGATTGACTACTTGCTTTGCATATGAAATGTCTAAAATGACTTTGTATTGTTTTAAAAATGTTGAGTCCTAGTTGTGGGTAAATAGCCATGCCTAGAAGGGTCTGCAGTTGCTTTTATGACACTTTGGTGTCTTCTGTTAATGACACTTCGGTGTCTTCTATTATTGACACTTCGGTGTTGAGACTTCGGTCTCTTCTGGACACTTCAGTGTCGAGACTTCAGTCTCTTCTGTATAAGTCCCGTTACCCATTTCTATAAATGGATTTAGCAGTCATCTGATTTTGTATTCTGATATCTGCTTGATTCTAACATAAACCAAATTGTATTTTGATTCTAAAAGGGTTTATACCCTCTTGTGATATTCAGTTCTGATAATTATAAAAATCTATTCTGAAATGCATTATGTTTGATTTAATGTTAGGCAATCTTTTAATACATGCTTATGTTGTTACATGATTCTGTATGATGAGTTGTCACTTCATGTATAGATTAGTTATTACTCACTAAGCTATATGCTTAGCACAGTGGATTTGCCCTGTGTAGGTTCAAAGCGAGGATTATAAAGACTGAGACAAGACAACTGCGATGGCTAATAGAGTCTGAGTCTTGTTTTGAGAAAAATGTATTCGGAGTTTGATTTGGGCTTGTATTTGATGTATATGAGTTTTGAATTTGTTTGAAGGTTTGTAATAACCTTAATACATTTTGGTCTTCGAATTTATGGTATGTAATATAATAGGCACAGTATGAATGATATGTTATGTACTGTATGTTTGCTTGAGATTTGGGGAATGCATGTATATTATCTTTCATGTGTTTTGGATTTGGTTTCGGTTCTATATTATCTGTATGGTTTATGTGTGTGACACTCACAATATCCTCCCGGAGGTATATGTGGGTGTTACAATTTTTGGTATCAAAGCATAGTTTAGGCGATTCTAGTTTAACCAGCTCTTAACTATTGCCTCTATTAAGTGTATAAGTTGTGTTTTATCCTAATGCGGTGTCCTATGTTTTGTCTATAGAATTAATAATGGAAGCATCTCACAATACTATTGACGAAGTTACTAAGAGAAATTAGTCGGAGCAAACTCATCCAGTAATATTTGGACCCTCTGGGGTCAATCGAGGTGAGGCTGGGATGCCATATCCTCCTCTAGCTCAGGGGGAGGCTTTGTTTAAGCTGTCCCAGGATATGATGACGTTGTTGCATAGGATAACAGCAACCAAGGCTCCAATTGATCAGCTGCGGAAGTATGGAACGGAGGAATTTACTGGGACATCTTTGGAGGAATCAGAAAGAGCGGAATTCTGGATTGAGAAGGTGAAGAGGTATTGGATGAAATTACTTGTCCAGCAGAGCAGATGGTGCACTGTGCTGTCTCCCTTCTGCAGGGAGCAGCTTATGAATAGTGGAAGTACGTTCTGAGGAGTCCTCAGCTACCGGTGCCTCTAACTTGGGATTTCTTTTCCCAAGAATTCCAAGAAAAATATATTACGAAGACTTACAGAAAGGATAAGTGGAGGCAATTTCTGAGTCTAAAGTAGTGGAATTTGTCAGTTGCTGAGTATGATCGAAAATTCAACCGACTCAGTAAGTATGCTCCCCAATCAGTACTTACTGAGGAGTTTCGGTGTCATCAATTTGAGGATTGGCTGCATGACTCCATCATGGAGCATTTAGCAGTATTTACACTTTTGCAACAGGTGAATTACCATCAGTTAGTGCAAGTTGCTATGAAAATTGAAAGACAAGAGACAATTAGAAGAGAAAGGAGGAAGAGAAGGGGCTTTACTAGAGGAGGCCAGTCCTCAGGGAAACGAAGTAGGGAAGGTGCTTCTTCCACACCAGAAGTTACTCAGAGATCTGTAGCTCAGGGAAGGTCACAAAATTATCCCTCAAAGACTGCTTCTAGTAGGGGGTCGTCTGGAGGCCGAGGTTCTAATCCTCCAAAGTGCCCTGATTATTCTGTCCATCATTAGGGTGTTTGCAGGAGGGTTACGGGAGCATGTTTCCACTGTGGCAGTACTGAGCATCTGATAGCTAGTTGCTCTCTCGGATAGGCTCAGATATCACAAGCCAGTAAGGAGATTCCCCATGCATCTACTAGGAACAGAGGATAAGGAAGAGGTTGATAAAGATATAATCAAAATAGACCTAATCCGAGTTCTCACTCAAAAACTGTAAATTGACCAGTTGTGCCTTCTGCTTCGGCTCGAGCTTATGCACTGAAAGCTCGTGAGGATTAGGATGCATCGGATGTCATTGTTGTTATGGTTTCTCTATTTGATTCTGAAATGTATGCATTAATTGATCCTGGATCTTTACATTCATATATCTATGTTGGAGAAGTGTTTAATAAAGAGATGCTTATAGATCAGCTAGAGTACAAGGAAATGATTATGTAATAGATCTGATCAAATTGTCTTTTTATGAATTTGATCTAATTCTAGGTATGGATTGGTTACCCAAGCATCAAGCAGTAATTGACTGTAGGCTAAGACAGTTATGCTTAGGAGATCTTATAAGTCTAAAGTAATATTGCATGGCGTCTACACTAGCTCCTTAGCTAATGTGGTATCTGCTATACAAGCTCGAAAGCTTCTCAGGAATGGTTGTGAAGCATATCTAGCTTTTGTGTTTGATTCTAAGAAGGAGGGTGGTAAACTACTTGACATTCCTGCAGTGAATGAATTTCTAGATGTATTTCCTGAGGAATTACCAAGACTCCCTCCTAAAAGGGAAGTGGAGTTATCTATCGAAGTCATGCCTAGTACTGCTCCTATATCCAGAGCACCATACAGAATGGCTCCTACTAAGTTGAAGGAGTTAAAGGTGCAGTTACAAGAGCTTCTGGATAAAGAGCTTATTCAACCCAGTGTATCACAATGGGGAGCACCAGTGTTATTTGTTAAGAAGAAGGATGGCACACTACGGATATGCATTGATTATAGACAGTTGAATAGAGTCACAGTGAAGAATAGGTATCTATTGTCAAGGATTGACGATCTATTTGATCAGTTGAAAGATATAGGAGTGTTTTCAAAGATAGATCTGAGATTAAGGTACTATCAGCTTTGAGTAAAGAATATGGATGTACCGAAAACTAAATTTAGCACCCGTTATGGACATTATGAATTCCTAGTAATGCCATTCGGGTTAACTAATGCTCCAGTAGCATTTATAGATCTAATGAATAGAGTGTTCAGGCCTTATTTGGAACAATTTGTTATGGTGTTTATTGACGATATTCTGGTCTATTCTAAGAATGAACAGGACCATACTGAACATCTCTGAATTGTATTACCGACCCTGTGGGAAAGACAGTTGTATGCTAAGCTGAGCAAATGTGATTTTTGGCTTCAAGAGATATCATTTCTAGGGCATGTTGTTCTTCTGAAGGAATTAAAGTTGATCCTAGTAAGATAGAGGCGATTGTTAATTGGAAGTCACCACGGAATGTGACAGAAGTGAGAAGTTTTCTAGGTCTAGCTAGTTATTACTGACGGTTTGTTAAGGAATTTTCGGTGATAGCATCCCCTTTAACTAAACTGTTACGAAAGGGAGTGAAGTACGAATGGTCTGATAGATGTCAGAGTAGCTTTGATCAGCTCAAAAGTATGCTTACTGAGGCTCCTGTATTGTTCCAACCTGAAGAAGAAGTTGTTGTTTGAGGCTCATAATACAGTATTTATTATGCATCCGGGTGGGAACAAGATGTATCAAGATTTGAAGCAATATTACTGGTGGTCAGGTATGAAATGGGATGTTGTAGATTATGTAGCAAAATGTCTGACATGCCAGTAGGTTAAAGCTAAGCACCAGGTTCCATCTGGTTTGTTACATCCTATTTCTATTCCTCAGTGGAAATGGGATAACATTACCATAGACCTTGTCACTGGACTTCCTCTCACTCAAAGGAAGCATGATGTGATATGGGTAATTGTGGATAAGTTTACCAAATTTGCTCATTTTCTGCCTGTCCGTCCTGACTATTCTTTAGATAGGCTTGCAGATTTCTATGTGAATGACATAGTGAGACCACATGAAGTACCATTGTCGATTATTTCTAATCGTGATCTTTGATTTACTTCGAGATTCTGGAAAAGTTTACAAAAAGCATTGGGTACTCAGGTTAAGTTTAGTACTAGTTTCTATCTCCAGACAGATACAATCTGAACGAGTTATACAGATATTAGAAGATATTTTACGGGGTTATGTGTTGGAGTTTACCGAGAGTTAGGATAATTATCTGACTTTGATGGAGTTTGCTTACAATAACAACTATCAGATGAGCATTGGCATGGCACCTTATGAAGCCTTGTATGGTAGGAAGTGTAGAAATCTGATATGTCGGACTGAGTTGAGTGAAAACAAGATGATCAGGCCAAAAATTGTGAAAGATACTAAAGAAAAGATTCAGATTATTCAGCAAAGGTTAAAAGCTTCCAGTGATCGGTAGAAATCCTATACTAACCTAAACAGAAGAGATATTGAGTATGAGGTAGGAGATAAGGTATTCTTGAAAGTATTACTATAGAAACACATACTTCAATTTGGGAAGAAAGGCAAGCTTAGTCCGCGATACATTGGTCCTTATGAAATTTTGAAAATAATTGGACCAGTAGCTTATCAGCTAGCTCTTCCTGAAGAATTAGCCAGGTTACATAATGTATTTCATGTTTCTATATTGAGAAGATATCGATCTGATGTTACACGTAAGATTCATAAACAAGAAATTCAAGTGCAACCAGATTTGTCGTATGAAGAAAGCCCAATTTCTATCTTAGCTGGAGAAGTCAGGCAACTTAGGAACAAGCAAATACCTTTAGTAAAAGTACTCTGGCAACACTGTGGACTTGAGGAAGCAACATGCGAACCTGAAGAAACCATGAAAGCTCAGTATTCTCAACTATTTTAACATGTATGAATTTCAAGGATGAAATTCTTTTAAGGGGTAGAGAGTCCCTAGTTGAAATAATACATGTTTATGAAAGTACATGTGTGATAGGAGTTAGAATTTTACTATGATTAGAATATGAAAGACATATGATTTGAATTTTTGGTCAAATGGATAATGGTTAGTGAATTGGAATTAATTGATTTCATTAGAGAATTAAGGTATTTAAATGTACATTTGGTCTAGGAAAAGTTGTCAAGTGGCAAGTTAAGTTAGTACATAAAAATTAGAATGATTAACCTATGAGTTAGTGACATTTGGCATGGTTAAAGCATTGACAAATGGCATAGTTGATATATTGACAAATGGCAGCACTAAGTGTGTGACATATGACCTAATGTATCATTGACACATGCCAGCTCCTTCAATGGACACATGAAGCTCATGCATGGAGACATATGTTGCTCCAATTCCATGACATCTAGCTTTGGATGTGGCAAATTCTGCTGGAGCAAGTGTTCACTTTGCTCTCTTCTCTCCATTGAAATTCTCCTACTCCCCCTCTCAACTTCTGGACCTTTGCTGAAGCTTGGATCATCATCTTTGTAAGTTATTGCATCAAGAAGGAGGTCATATAACTTTATGTAATATTATCTAGTTGGTGCTGAAAGTTACACCTTAAACTTAGGTATGTGCTGGATGTTTGGAAGCTTGGTTTAGTTGGATTCTTAAAGTTGAATTTGAAGTTTAGTAAGGTAAGGGAATTATAAACTTAGTATCCTATGATAACATGTATTGTTTGATGTTTGATATGGATCAATTATATACTGAAATGGGAAAGAATACATGCTTGAAACTGGTTTGGATGAGTAGTTCTACTAGACAGGTTTCGGTATTTTAGCCATATCTTGCCCTGTAGGTATCCAAATTGAATGAATTTAAATTCAGATTAAACTAGCAACTTATATCTACAACTTTTGTGAAGGTGTTGAATTTGATTTCTATCACTAATTATGTCAAAAGTTGGCTTGAATTTGAGTATCTAGAATTTGTCACTGTTTGTGAATAGTCTGTAGTCATTTGGGGACAATTTTCAAAATAATGAACCAAATTTCATAACATTGGTGTTAGCAGAAACTTAAGACATAAAGGAACAAATGTTTAGAAGAATTTTTGGCCTAAATCCTTCATTTTCATTGTCAAAATGACCTTGTAACATTGACCAGGAAGTCTACTTTGGGAAAAAGCTGGAAGAAAATGATGAAATATGCTGAATTATGATAAATGAAGTGTTTTCACTAAACTTGCTTTGGTATTTCGATTATAGCTTGAATTGGCATGAAATTGAGTCTTGGCTTAGGCTGTAGCACTACGAGAAACAGAAATCATATCCTGTGGTTATTGAATAAACTGTATTAATGTAGGCCGAATTAGACTGAGGTGTTTTCACCAAAGTTGTAGCTTATTCTTTTAGCTTTAAATTGGTATAAAGTTTGTAATTTTTGGATATTGGAATTGAGAGTTATGAGGTGTACAACTTGGAGGCA
>JAOQMP010000006.1:39641458-39652439 GCA_027563575.1 Erythroxylum pedicellare
TTGGGGGATATGGAAGTTCATTGTGATGTAGTTAAGTGCATAAAATTGTGGTAAAGAACAGTGTGGCTATAGGTTCTACATTGGTTGTAATTTGAAAGTTAAGTCACAGTAGTAAGAATGGAAAATACACAGTAGTGAGAGAAAGTGAATAGGTAGTTTCAGATTTCTGATGTGTTTATAGAACCTAGACTTTTAGTTTATTTGAATTTGTGGAGTTGAAATGGAAGTAGAAGAATTGATTTAAGTGTCTTATGTGTTCATTAAATGAGATGGAAGTGATAAATTTTGGGAAAAGAATGAAAGAAGAAGAAGATGGTTAACGCAGTAGAGTTCACTGCAGCCAACTCCTTTTAGTTCACCTTGGTGAACTTAGAGAGGTTTAGTTCTGTGAAATTTTGCCATTCTCCACGGCAAACTTTTAAGAAAAGGTCGTAATATTCTACTATCTGGAAAGTTCGCCGCGGCGAAGTTTCTTGACAGCTTGCATATATTTTGGTATTTTAGGCATAACTTTCTTTGTAGTTATCCGAATGGAGTGATTTTGAATTTGAAGTAAACTAGAGACATAAGGAAACAAATTGTATGAAGCAGTTCAAATATAATTCTGCCTCTAAGAATTTGATAATTTGATTGGAATTTACGATAGGAATTTTGATGAAGCTCAAGAAAATCTTGAAATCTTTTGAGTATAACTTTTAGTATACTAAACTAAATTGGATGAACTTGGTATCATTGGAAACCTAATACAAATAGGGACCACTTTCTAGAAGGAACTATTACCTAATTACCTCAATTACTTGATGAGAATAATTGAGCATGGTGGACTCGAAAGTTGAGTGTAAAATAAATCTGGATTGAGGAATTGAGTTTGGTTTCATATGAATGATAATGTGATAAGTTTAAGGATAAGAAACCCAAAATTTTTTCATGAACATGCATCATACATATTCAGTATACATGAGTGTGCATAATTGAATTCATAATTGTGCACAATAGTAATATATGTTTGTATTGAATGTTTTAGAGGAACCCTTAGAGAGACCGATTCCAATTATTGTCGAGATTTCAAAGCAATAAGCAAATAGGGAGCTTTTGTGAGTAATCTTAGATGGTCACACCTTACTTTTTTCTGCTTGTTGAATTTGATTTATGCTGATTGTGTTTTGAATTCCAAACAATGATTGTCTTAGGCGTTTGATGCATGATTATATCAATGGAAGTGCTACTTGCATGTGAATATGATTGACTACTTACTTGACACATGAAATGTCTAAAATGACTTTGTTTTGTTTTAAAACTGTGGAGTCCTAGTTGTAGGTAAATAGGCATACCTAGAAGGGTCTACAGCTGCTTCTGTGATGCTTTGGTGTCTTCTGTTAATGACACTTCGGTGTTTTCTATTAATGACACTTTGGTGTCTTCTGTTATTGACACTTTGGTGTTGAGACTTTGATCTCTTCTGGATACTTCAGTGTCGAGACTTCGACATCTTCTATATAAGTCTCGTTACTCGCTTCAGTAAATGAATTTAGCAGTCATCTGATTTTGTATTCTAATATCTGCTTGATTTTGACATAAACCGAATTGTATTATGATTCTGAAGGGTTTATACCGTCTTGTGATATTCAGTTCTGATACTTATAAAAATCTGTTATGAAATGCATTATGTCTGATTTAATGTTAGGCAATCTTTTAATGCATGCTTATGCTGTTACATGATTCTGTATGATGACTTGTCACTTCATGTGTAGATTAGATATTACTCACTAAGCTATATGCTTAGTACAGTGGATTTCCCCCGTGTAGGTTCAAAGCAAGGATTATAAAGACAGGGACAAGTCAACTGCAACGGCCAATGGAGTCTGAGTCTTGTTTTGAGAAAAATGTATTATGAGTTTGCTTTGGGCTTGTATCTGATGTATATGACCTTTGAATTTGTTTGAAGGTTTGTAATAACCTTAATACATGTTAGTCTTCGAATTTATGGTATGTAATATGATAGGCACATTATGAATGATATGTTATATACTGTATGTTTGCTTGAGATTTTGGGAATGCTCGTATGTTATGTTTTGTGTGTTTTGGATTTGGTTTCAATTCTATATTATCTATATGGTCTGTGTGTGTGGCACTCGTAATATCCTCCCAGGGGTATATGTGGGTGTCACATTGTTTGGTATCAGAGCATGGTTTAGGCGATTCTGGTTTAACCAACGCTTAACTATTGCCTCTATTGAGTGTATAAGATGTGTTTTGACCTAATGCGGTGTCCCATATTTTTCTATAGAATTAATGACAGAGGGATCTCACGATACTGTTGACGAAGTCGGAGCAAACTCGTCCAATAATATCTGGACCCTCTGAGGTCAATCGAGGTGAGGCTGGGATGGCACGTCCTCCTCCAGCTCAGGCAGAGGCTTTGATTAAGCTGTCCCAGGATATGATGATGTTGCTGCATAGGATGACAACACCCAAGGCTCCAATTGATTAACTGTGGAAGTATGGAATGGAGGAATTTATTAGGACATCTTTGGAGGAATCAAAAAGAGCAGAATTCCGGATTGAGAAGGTGAAGAGGGTACTGGATGAAATTAATTATCTAGCAAAGTAGATGGTGCACTGTGCTGTCTCCCTTTTGCAGGAAGCAGCTTATGAATGGTGGAAGTTCATTCTGAGGAGTCCTCAACTATTGGTGCCTCTAACTTGGGATTTCTTTTCCCAAGAATTCCAAGAAAAATATATTATGGAGGCTTACAAAAAGGATAAGTGAAGGCAATTTCTGAGTCTGAAGTAGAGGAATTTGTCAGTTATTGAGTATGATCGGGAATTCAACCGACTCAGTAAGTATGCTCCGGAATTAGTACTTATTGAGGAGTTTCGGTGTCATCAATTTAAGGATAGGATGCATGACTCCATCAAGGAGCATTTAACAGCATTTGCACTTTTGCAACAAGTGAATTACCATCAGTTAGTGCAAGATGCTATAAAAATTGAAAGATATGAGATGATTAGAAGAGAAAGGAGTCAGAGAAGGGGCTTTGCTAGAGGAGGCCAGCCCTATAGGAAACGAAGTAGGGAAGGTGCTTCTTCCACACCAGAAGTTACTTAGAGATCTGTAGCTCGAGGAAGGTCACAAAATTATCCCTCAAGGACTGCTTCTGGTAGGGGGTCGTCTGGAGGTCATGGTTCTAATCCTTCGGAGTGTTCTGATTGTTCTGTGCATCATTGGGGTGTTTGTAGGACGGCTATGGGAGCATGTTTCCGCTGTGGCAGTACTGAGAATCTGATAGCTAGTTGCCCTATTGGATAGGCTCAGA
Organism: Erythroxylum pedicellare; assembly: GCA_027563575.1. Taxonomy (NCBI): domain Eukaryota; kingdom Viridiplantae; phylum Streptophyta; class Magnoliopsida; order Malpighiales; family Erythroxylaceae; genus Erythroxylum; species Erythroxylum pedicellare. Next base: position 39,644,776 of record JAOQMP010000006.1, read on the forward strand.
CATCACAAGCTAGTAGGGAGATTCCCCATGCATCTGCTAAGAATAGAGGACGAGGAAGATATAATCAGAATAGACCCAATCCGAGTTCCCACTCAGAAACTATAAATTAACCAATTATGCCTTCTGCTTCAGCTCGAGCTTATACACTGAAAGCTCGTGAGGATCAGGATGCACCGGATGTCATTGCTAGTATGATTTCTCTCTTTGAATTTGAAATGTATGCATTAATTGATCCTGGATCTTCACATTCATATATCTGTGTTAGAGTAGTGTTTGATAAGGAGATGCTTATATATTAGTTAGAGTATTATATCCAAGTAACCAGACCTTTGGGTAGTAGTGTGTTGATTAATCAGGTGTATAGGAATTGTCCGATTATGATTTACATTCATATATCTGTGTTAGAGTAGTGTTTGATAAGGGGATGTTTATAGATCAGTTAGAGTATGATATCCAAGTAACCAGTCCTTTGGGTAGTAGTGTGTTGATTAATTAGGTGTATAGGAATTGTCTGATTATGATTCAAGGAAATGATTATATAGCAAATCTGATCAGATTGCCTTTTCATAAATTTGATCTGATTCTAGGTATGGATTGGTTATCCAAGCATTAAGCAGTAATTGACTGTAAGGCTAAGACGGTTATGCTTAGGAGATCTGATCAGTCTAAAGTAATATTGCATGGCGTCCGCACTAGCTCCTTAGCTAATGTGGTATCTGCTATGCAAGCTCGAAAGCTTCTTAGGAAGGGTTGTAAAGCATATCTAGCTTTTTTGCTTGATTATAAGAAGGAGGGTGGGAAACTGCTTGACATTCCTGAAGTGAATGAATTTCTAGATGTATTTCCCGAGGAATTACCGGGACTCCCTTCTGAAAGAGAAGTCTAGTTATCTATCGAAGTCATGCCTGGTACTGCTCCTATAACTAAAGCACCTTATAGAATCGCTCCTACTAAGTTGAAGGAGTTAAAGGTGTAGTTACAAGAGCTTTTAGAAAAGGGTTTATTCGACCCAATGTATCTTTGTAGGGAGTACCAGTGTTATTTGTTAAGAAGAAGGATGGCACGCTATAGATGTGCTTTGATTACAGACAGTTGAATAGAGTTACAGTGAAGAATAGGTATCCGTTGATAAGGATTGACGATCTATTTGATCAGTTGAAAGATGTAAGTGTTTTCGAAGATAGATCTGAGATTGGGGTACTATCAGCTTCAGGTAAAGGATATGTATGTACTGAAGACTGCATTTAGGACACATTATAGACATTATGAATTCCTAGTAATGCCATTTGGGTTAATTAATGCTCCAGCAACATTTATGGATCTAATGAATACAGTGTTCAGGCCTTATTTAGACCAGTTTGTTGTGGTGTATATTGACGATATTCTGGTATATTCTAATAATGAACAGGACTATACTAAACATCTCTGAATTGTATTACAGACCCTGCGGGAAAGATATTTGTATGCTAAGCTGAGTAAATGTAATTTCTGGCTTTAGGAGATATCATTTCTAGGGCATGTTGTCTCTTCTGAAGGAATTAGAGTTGATCCTAGTAAGATAGAGGCAATTACTAATTGGAAACCACCATGGAATGTGACAAAAGTGAGAAGCTTTTTGGGTCTGGTTGGTTATTGCCAACGGTTTGTTAAGGGGTTTTTAGTGATAGCATCCCCTTTAACTAAATTATTACGGAAGGGAGTGAAGTACGAATGGTCTGATAGATATCAGAGTAGCTTTGATCAGCTGAAAAGTAGGCTTACTGAGGCTCCTGTATTGATCCAACCTATTTCTGGTAAGGAGTATGTTTTGTTTAGTGATGCATCTGTAGATGGTTTGGGTTGTGTTTTGATGCAGGAAGGAAATGTAGTTGCTTATACCTCTAGGCAACTAAAGACTCATGAACAGAACTACCCTACACATGATCTGGAGGTTGCAGCGGTAGTGTTTGCGTTAAAAAATTGGCAGCATTACTTGTATGGTAAAAGGTGTAAAATTTTGACAGATTATAAGAGTCTGAAGTATCTGCTTACCGAGAAAGAACTCAATCTGAGATAACGACATTGGTTGGAACTGTTTAAAGACTATGATTGTATTGTGGATTATCATCCGAGTAAGGCTAATGTTGTGGAAGATGTCTTAAGTTAGAAGACAATTTCAGCATTATCAGTGAAGCGAGGTGAATGGGAACTTAAATATGATGGAGCTTTAATAGCTCAGTTGAAAACAAAGCCTAAATTAAGGTAAGAAAATTGTGATGCGCAGAGAGATGATGATAAGTTACAAAAACTTATCTTGTCTACTCAGGAAGGTAAATAATCTGATTTTTCTGTGCAAGGAGATGGTGAATTGTATTATAAAGATCAATTATGTTCCAGCTAATGATGGATTGGAGAAGCTATTGTTTGAGGCTCATAATTCAATATTTACTATGCATCCGGGTGGGAACAAGATTTATTAGGATTTGAAGTAGTATTACTAGTGGTCAGGTATGAAATAGGATGTTGAGGATTATGTAGCAAAATGTCTGACATGCTAGCAGGTTAAAGCTGAGCACCAGGTTCCATTTGGTTTGTTACACCCTATTTCTATTCTTCAGTGGAAATGGGATAACATTACCATGGACTTTATCACTAGACTTCCTCTCACTCAAAGGAAGCATAATGCGGTATGGGTAATTGTGGATAAGTTTACCAAATCTACTCATTTTCTTCTTATTCGTCTTGACTATTCTTTAGATAGGCTTGCAGATTTGTATGTGAATGACATAGTGAGATTGCATGGAGTACCATTTTCGATTATATCTGATCGTGATCCTCGATTTACTTTGAGATTCTGGAAAATTTTACAGAAAGCATTGGGTACTGAGGTTAAGTTTAGTACTGCTTTCCATCCCCAGATAGATGGACAATCTGAATGAGTTATACAGATATTAGAAGATATGTTACGGGGTTGTGTGTTGGAGTTTCTTGGGAGTTAGGATAATTATTTACTTTGATGGAGTTTGCTTATAATAACAATTATCAGACGAGCATTGGCATGGCACCTTATCAAGCGTTGTATGGTAGGAAGTGTAGAACTCCAGTATGTTGGACTGGGTTAAGGGAAAAAAGATGATCGAGCCAAAAATTGTGAAAGATACTGAAGAAAAGATTTAGATTATTCAGCAAAGGCTGAAAGCTGCCAGTGATCGGCAGAAATCCTATGCTGACCTAAAAAGAAGAGATATTGAGTATTAGGTAGGAGATAAGGTGTTCTTGAAAGTATCACCATGGAAACACATACTTCAGTTTGGGAAGAAAGGTAAACTTAGTTCGTGATACATTGGTCCTTATGAAATTCTAAAAACAATCGGACCAGTAGCTTATCAACTAGCTCTTCCTGAAGAATTGGCCAGGTTATATGATGTATTTCATGTTTTATGTTGAGAAGATAACGGCCTGATGTTACACATAAAATTCCTGTGCAAGAAATTCAAGTGCAACCAGATTTGTCATATGAAGAAGGCCCAGTTTCTATTTTAGCTAGAAAAGTCAGGCAACTTAGGAACAAACAAATACCTTGAGTAAAAGTACTTTCACAACACCATATACTTGAGGAAGCAACATGGGAACCTGAAGAAACCATGAAAGCTCAGTGTCCTCATCTATTTTAACAGGTATGAATTTCGAGGACGAAATTCTTTTAAGGGGGAGAGAGTTTTAAGGCCCCAAAATATACCCTAGTTGAAATAATACATGTTTATGAAAGTACATATGTGATAGCAATTATAATTTTGCTATGATTAGAATATGAAAGACATATGATTTGAATTTTTTGTCAAGTAGATAATGGTTAGCGAATTGGAATTAATTGATTCAATAGAGAATTAAGGTATTTAAGCATACATTTGGTCTAGGAAAAGTTGTCAAGTGGCAAGTTAAGTTGGTACATGAAAATTAGAACGATTAACCTATGAGTTAGTGACATTTGGCATGGTTAAAGCGTTGACAAATGGCATAGTTGATACATTGACAAATGGCAGCGCTAAGTGTGTGACATATGACCTAATGTATCATTGACATATGCCAGTTCCTTCAAGGGACACATGAAGCTCATGCATGGAGACATATGTTGCTCCAATTCCATGACACCTAGCTTTGGACGTGGCAAATTCTACTGGAGCAAGTCTTCACTTTGTTTTCTTCTCTCCACTGAAATTCTCCTAATCCCCCTCTCAGCTTCTGGACCTTTGCTAAAGCTTGGATCATCATCTTTGTAAGTTATTTCATCAAGAAGTAGGTCATGTAACTTTATGTAATATTATCTAGTTGGTGCTGAAAGTTACACCTTAAACTTAGGTATGTGTTGGATGTTTGAAAGCTTGGTTTAAATGGATTCTTGGAGTTGAATTTGAAGTTTAGTAAGGTAAGGGAATTATAAAATTGGTATCCTATGATAACATGTGTTGTTTGATGTTTGATATGGATCAACTGTGTACTGAAATGGGAAAGAATTGAGGTTTTGATACATGTTGGAAATTGGTTTGGATGAGTAGTTCTACTGGATAGGTTTTGGTATTTTAGCCATATCTTGCCCTATAGGAATTCAAATTGGATGAATTTAAATTCTGATTAAACTAGAAATTGATATCTACAACTTTCATGAAGGCTTTGAATTTGATTTCTGTCACTAATTGTATCAAAAGTTGGCTTGAAGTTGAGTATCTGAAATCTGTCACTGTTTGTGAATAGTTTGTAGTAATTCGGGAATAATTTTCAAAATACTGAACCAAATTACATAACATTTATGTCAGTAGAAACTTAAGACATAAAGAAACAAATGTTTAGAGAATGTTTTGCCTAAATCCTTCATTTTCATTGTCAAAATGACCATGTAATATTGACCCAAAAGTCTGCTTTGGGGAAAAGTTGGAAGAAAATGATGAAATATGCTGGATTATGATAAATGAAGTGTTTTCACTGAACTTGCTTTGATATTTTGATTATAGATTGAATTTTGGATCTCCAAATGAGTTGGTTCTTAATTCAGATTAAACTAGTGACATATTTCTACAATTTTCTTGAAGAAGTCAAATTTTAATTGTCTCTAAGATTTTTAAAATTGGCATGAAGTTGAGTCTTGGCTTAGGCTGTAGCACTACCAGGAATAGAAATCATGTCCTGTGGTTATTGAATAAATTGTATTGATGTGGACAGAATTAGACTAAGGTATCTTCACCAAAGTTGTAGGTTCTTATTTTAACTTTAAGTTGCTATAAATAATTTTTGGATATTGGAATTGAGAGTTATGAGGTGTACAACTTGGAGGCATGATCATGCATTAGCCAAAATTTCAAATATACACAGTTTGTGGCATTTTGAGTATAACTCATTGAATACTAAACCAAATTAGATGAACTTGGTATCATTGGAAACCTAAGATAAATAGGGAAAACTTTCTAGAAGGAAGTATTACCTAATTACCTCACCTACCTGATGGGAATAATTGAGGAAAGTGGACCCGAAGGTGGATTGTGAAATAAATCTGGATTGAGGGATTGATTATAATTTCACATGATCGATAATGTGATAAGATTAAGGATAAGAAACCTAGATTTTTGACTTGAACATGCATCATGCATATTCAGTATACATGAATGTGCATAGTAATACATGTTTGTATTGAATGTTTTAGAGGAACCCTTAGAGCGATTGATTCCAGATATTGTTGAGACTTCGAGGCAATAAGCAATTAGGGAGCTTTGTGAGTAATCTTAGATGGTCACACCTTACTTTGTTCTGCTTGTTGAATTTAATTTATGTTGATTGTGTTCTGAATTTCAGACAATGATTGTCCGAGGCATTTGATGCATGATTATATCATTGGAAGTGCTACTTCCATATAAATATGATTGATTACTTGCTTTGAACATAAAATGTCTGAAATGACTTTATTTTGTTTTAAAATTGTTGATTCCTAGTTGTAGGTAAGTAGGCATGCCTAGAAGGGTCTGCAGCTGCTTCTGTAACACTTCAGTGTCTTCTGTTAATGATACTTCGGTGTCTTCTTTTATTGACACTTTGATTTCGAGACTTCGGTCTCTTCTGGACACTTCGGTGTCGAGACTTCGGTCTCTTCTGTATAAGTCCTGTTACCTGCTTCAGTAAATAGATTTAGCAGTCATCTGATTTTGTATTTTGATATTTGCTTGATCTGACATAAACTAAATTGTATTATGATTCTGAAGGTTTTATACCCTCTTGTGATATTCAGTTTTGATAATTATAAAAATCTATTCTGAAATGCATTATGTTTGATTTAATATTAGGCATTCTTTTAATGCACGCTTATGTTGTTACATGATTCTGTATGATAAGTTGTCACTTCATTTATAGATTATTTATTACTTACTAAGCTATATGCTTAGCACGGTGGATTTGCCCCATGTAGGTTCAGAGCGAGCATTATAAAGAAAGGGACAAGTCAACCACAATGGCCATTGGAATCTGAGTCTTGTTTTGAGAAAAATGTATTATGAGTTTGTTTCGGGATTGTATCTGATGTATATGACCTTTGAATTTGTTTGAAGGTTTGTAATAACCTTAATACATGTTGGTCTTTAAATTTATGGTATGTAATATGATAGGCACAGTATGAATGATATGTTAAGTACTGTATGGTTGATTTAAGATTCTGAAATGCATGTGTGAAATGTTTTGGTTTATTTGCACTGTCTTGTGTGGCATCCACAGATCCTCCAGGGGGTATTATATGGGTGTTACATAATAAACCTTCCACATATGCGGAAACAATTTCAAATGTTGATGCTGATAAGTGGGTGGTGGCCATGAATGAAGAAATGAAATCATTGCACAAGAATGATACTTGGGCTTTGGTGAAGCCGCCAAAGGGTAAGAAAATTTTAGGCTGCAAGTGGGTCTTCAAAGAAAAGAAGGTACTTCAGGTATTGAAAATGCAAGGTATAAGGCACGTTTAATTGCAAAGGGCTACATTTAGGTACAAGGTGTTGATTTTAATGATGTTTTCTCACTAGTGGTGAAGCATAACTCTATTTGTGTATTACTTGCATTAGTTGCCATGTTTGATTTGAAATTAGAACAACTTGAAGTCAAGACAGCATTCCTGCATGGCGAATTAGATTAGCAAATTTATATGAAACAACTTGAAGGTTATGAAGTTGCAGGAAAGAGAGACCATGTGTGTTTGTTGAAGAAATCCTTGTACGGATTGAAATAGTCCCCAAGATAATGGTACAAGAGGTTTGATTCATTTATGTTGGGTAATGATTTCTCCAGGAGCATGTATGATAGTTGTGTTTACTTTCGGAAATTAGATGACGACTCATTCATCTATTTATTGTTATATGTTGATGATATGCTCATTGTTTCCGAGAATGTCACAGATATTCACCATTTGAAGGCTTTATTGCATGGTGAATTTTAGATGAAAGATTTAGGAGCAGCAAAGAAAATTCTTGGCATGGAGGTAGGACGTGATCGAAAAGCTGGTAAATTATTCTTGACCCAGGAGAATTATCTCAATAAAGTTTTGGAGAGATTTGGCATGCGAGATGCGAAAGCAGTTAATACTCCTCTTGCTAGTCATTTTAGACTATCTGCTGCTCAATCACCACAGTCACAGGAAGAGGAAGATTATATGGCAC
>JAOQMP010000006.1:39723639-39737961 GCA_027563575.1 Erythroxylum pedicellare
TATTTAAATGATAAAAAAATAAAAACTGAAAACAAATATTATTTTTTATTTGAAAACTGAAAAAAATCAAAACTAAAAACTAAAAATTAAAACAAACAAATTTTTAATAAATTTAAAAATAAAAAAAACAAAAAACAAAAATAAAAATCCTTAGTTAATTACCATTCTAAGTTCCCAGAAATTCTTTAATTGGTATAGACAAAGATACCGTCATTATTTTATTTACATTTTGAGCTTTCTTCAACGTCGTTGAAGCGCGTTGAATTGTCTTAAGCCCCCAGTGACCGTTTGTTTTAACCCCTAACAGGCACCAACCAGTCTCATAAAGCCAACGCAACATTCAGGGGCTCAAAAGTAAATTCATACTAACGTAAGAGTACTTTATGGTATCTCCACCCACTATCTAATGCCACCTTGCGAGTTCCCATAGTTCGCATTACAAACAAACGGTAGACTGCTCCGCGTCAGATCCGAGCCGTGTACCAGCTTTTTTAGGACCAAACTGCCAAACGAAGACGCGCTTTTCTACAAACGCGTTTTTAAGTAAGGGACCTTCTCTTTTTCCGCACAGAAAAAGAGTCGAAACTTAAAAAAAAGGAGTCTTTTGACGGACCACAAATGTGTTGGTATTAGCCGCTTCTATATATATATATATATATGTATGTGTTTGTATGTATACGCTCTGTTTTGGACATTGCTCTGTTTGGATTTTGATTGATTGATGTCTTGAGAGCTAAGAAGCTGCGTCGCTGCTTTTAGAATCGGGTGAAATGGGGAACTGTTGTTCCGACGCCGCCGGCGGTAGAGCCGCTGTCGGCGGTACTGCACTCGCTGCTTCCGGCAACACTACCAACGAAGCTGTCGATTACTTTCTCAAGGCTCACGGCGTTCGTAGCTGCTCCGCTCAGATCGAGGTCTTCTATCTATGCTTCTATGTCCCTGTTTGTGTATGATTTTCAGTTATTCTAATTTTGTACTGCCTAGAGCATGTTTCGGGGTTTGACTCGGTAGAATTTGAATCTGGACCTGTTATGAATCTGGAGAAGTTAAGGTAGCTTGCTTGGAGTGTGTAGTGTGCGTAAAATCAAGATCATGGTGCTTCTAGGAGTAGCATTTTGGTTACTAAGTGCTTTTCATTTTGTAGTGTTTGAATGCATCTAGTGCTTAGCTTTAAGTTGCCTTTAGGTGCTTGAAGCGATGAAAATATCGCGCCTTCAAATTTCGGTTTCGTTTACTGTTTATTTGATCAAGTAACATGGTTTTTGATTCCTGTGATATAGTTTTTCAAATCAATAGCTTAGCTCAAAATTAGTATTGCCTTCTGCCAAGCTTCATTAAGAGCGTTGAGTTGTTGCGTGCTGTAACAAATGTTATATTCTGTTTAAGCTTATCTCGTTGTTCATTATTGAATTTGACTTTCAATCCGAATACAAGATTTTGATATTTTAATTTGCTCTTCGAGTCTTCAGTATTAACTGCTTTGTTTGGGAACTGTGGCTATGCAGTTATCCTTTTCTGCTACAAACTTACGTGACCGGGACGTACTTTCCAAGGTTGGTCTCCGTGCTGTTTTATATATTCGGAACAGTTATCCGATTTCTTTTTGTAGCTTAATAGAGAATGGGCGAAATACATTAGGAGTCAATCAAAACTGCATTATGGGCTTGGAACTTTTGATTCTTCAATTTGAAGCTCCCTTTTAAAAGATGCATTAAAGTCCATAATTCTCTGTGTCTTACCACTTCATGTTTGTTTAGTTGTTTCACATCTTCTGCAGTGACAGTGTTTATTAAATTGGGAACTTAATGTTGAATTGGACAAGATTTGGCTGAGATAATTGGAGATGTTGTGCATAACATGTAACTACAGATATATTTGGAAGAGCCATCCATCTGTTTGTAATTGTATAGGTTTAAAATTTTTTATATTACATCATTTCATTTAAAAAAATTTCCATCACTTCATATCAGATTTGATGGTTGCTTGCGTTTCATATATGATTATCTTGAAGTTGCACTGCCAGTGAACATAGCAGCATGTTTATTCAATTAGTTTAATCTACATACTAGGTATTAGGGGATTTGTGTATCTTATTTTCATGCTTCTCAATACTTACTGTTAATGAAATCATCTTTAGAGTGATCCTCTGGTCGTTGCTTACACAAAAGCAAAAGATGGAACTCTTACTGAAGTTTTCCGCTCGGAAGTGGTTCTCAATTCATTAAATCCTACGTGGATTTTAAAACATACTCTTATGTACCAGTTTCAAGTTTATCAGATGTTATTGTAAGTCTAAATTTTCTAGTTCTTCACATTTCTCCAGTAAGTTTGCACCCTTTGCTCATTGTTGTGCAATATGTTACATTTACTGCAGATTTCGTGTGTACGATGTTGACTCTCAATTTCACAGTGTAGATGTAAAGGTATGTTCTTACGGCTATGGACTTCTGTCCCTTCCCTCTTGTTGTGTTACTTTAGTATAAATTTGTTTCATTTTTTATTTTATGTCAATGTATTTATTATAAATTGTTTCATTTTTATTTTATGTCAATGTATGTCATCTTATAATCTACCAACAAAAGTTGAGGCATATATTTTACTGTGACAATACCAATCAAAATCAACAATAGAGCATTTAATTTCTTGCTTGGTCCAGTCTATTTGCCCTTCATTTTCTTTCGAAGTTGATATTCAAAATCAAGAAATATGAGATGTGAAATTATATTAATGAATATTACAACCTCTGTATGAATTTGAGCTGCAATTATTTTATGCCTTTTCTGTTACTATTTAATTTAAGTGTTGCATATTTTAGGAAATGAATGGCTTTTATTGAATGTGGAAAATGTTTCATCCTCACAAGTTAGATGTGACTAATCAAACAATTTAATGAATGCAGATGCTTAAGCTTGAAGAGCAACAGTTTCTTGGCGAAGCATCTTGTGCATTGCCTCAGGTATAAAAATTAAGACGTCTTTTTATTCCTTTATTGCTGTACCATTATAGATTGACAACCACCATTTGTAGTGTCCTAACACCCTTGCACTACTGCCTAATTTTACAAACTACAGATGCAACAACTAAATAATCTGATAGGCTTTTGAATACGTATCACTATGAATATTAAGCTAGTTTCATCTTTCTGTTTGTGCAGATTGTTATTAAACCAGACCGGACGCTGACCTTGCCTCTCGTACGTAGAGAAGATTCTACTTTATCAAGTCACCATGGACATTGTGGTCAATTTATTGTACATGCAGAGGAATTGATTAACTCAAAAACTACAACAGAATTGATATTGAGGTGTTCAGATCTGGAGCACATGGATCTCTTCTCCAGAATTGTATGCACTACTGGGTTGTTATTATTCTTTCTTTAATTAAATAAGTAATGAGGAACTAGATATGTTACTTGTTTTTTTGTCTTTTTTTTGCATGAAGGATCCTTTTTTGGTTATCTCAAAAACTGTTGAGAGAGGGCCACCCATAGCTGTGTGTAAAACAGAAGTGCTAAAGAATGATTACAACCCCACATGGAAACCAGTTTTTTTGAACATGCAACAAGTGGGAAGTAAGGTAAGGTTTGTCTTCATCTGGGCTCAGGTGGCTACTGTTATGAATCTTACATCCAGATATGGATCTAATCTTTGCTTCTTACATCCAATTTTTAATATGCTGTCCTATTTGTTGTTGGTTTGAGCTAGTTTTTCTAGCATGTGTGACTTTCTTTCTGATCTGAGGAGCATACTATCTATAAAGGGACCTGCTGTAGTTGGAGCATTTTTTGTTTTGATGTGTCTAATAATAAGCAACGATCAGCAGAGTTCAGGAATTGCACTATACGCTGAAATAGATATTTTTACTGATTATTATTTTGCAGAAATGTTTTATACTCTTATGTAATCTGCAGGAGAGTCCACTAATCATAGAGTGCTTCAACTTCAATAGCAATGGCAAACATGATTTGATTGGGTATAGCTGGTTTCCTTTTGATCTTCCTTTCATCCTTCTCTCCCCATGTCTATACACCTCATGACAGTGGTCTCTGTTATTCAATTGTCAGAAAAATTCAAAAATCTTTGACAGACCTTGAAAATCTTCACTTGAATGGGGGAGCTGGCAATCTGTTTTTACCCACTTTTGCTGGGCCAAATCAACAAAACAAGGTTTTTCTATTAGTTAATTGGTTTTATAACTACATTTCTATTTTCAGCTTCAAAATTCTGAGTTTACTTGATTCAGTGCAGGTACTAAAAAGCCAGCTGCATGTAGACAAATTCTCTGAAAGCAACCAACATACTTTTTTGGATTACCAGAGAGCAGGATTTGAACTGAGCTTCATGGTGGCTATTGATTTTACTGGTACCTCATTTAGTTTTTGCTACAAAATTGACAAGTTGTACATCAAATTGAAACCAAAAGAGCTTTTTGAAACTTAGGAATATCACATGGGCCTTAAGTGTGATTAATCCCAATAATTATTAATGAGAAATCATCAAATTAAAGTTTCTCTAATATCTTCTTAATTTTTTCATATCATTTTCAGCTTCAAATGGAAATCCTCGCCTCCCTGATTCCTTGCATTACATTGATCACTCAGGACGGCTAAATGAATATCAACGGGTGAATAATTACTGGCCATCCCTATTCTTTTTGTTTTTATTTATCTGGTTAGACCATCCAATCAAAAGGCCAAAATTTTCAGGCAATTGAAGAAGTTGGAGAGGTCTTGCAGTTCTATGATTCTGACAAGCGCTTTTATGCTTGGGGATTTGGAGCCCGGCCTATTGATGGTCCAGTTAATCATTGTTTCAATTTGAGCGGAAGCATGAATGACTGTGAGGTGAGTGTTCCATCAATTTGCCCCATGATTTTCCCTCTTTACTCACAGATCGCCCACTGATGATGCATAAGTTTCTCTCTCAGGTTGAAGGAATCCAAGGAATTATGATGGCATATTCCAATGCCCTCTTCCATGTTTCTCTGGCTGGGCCAACACTTTTTGGACCTGTGATCAACCGAGCTGCACAAATTGCCAGCCAGTCTCTTGCAAATGGAGCAAGAAAATACTATATCTTGTTAATAATTACGGTACCATTCTTTCAAGAATTGCCAAAATTTTGTTCCATCAAGTGCTTGTAACTTTAGCCATCATGCTGTCAAAGACCTAAACTACCACTTCTTTGAAATCCAAATAGACGTTTTAGTATTTGACTGTTGTAGGATGGAGTTGTTACTGATTTACAAGAAACAAAAGATGCCATAGTGGAAGCGTCTGACCTACCATTATCTATCCTCATTGTTGGGGTTGGAGGAGCTGACTTCAAAGAAATGGAGGTACCTCTTTCGTATTCGTACCTTTTTTCGAAAATGTGAAAAGTCTGATTACCGGAAAAATGATAGTTTTGATTAGAAACCTCATTATTTCTTGAAGAGCTCCAATTTCTGAACTTTGGCTATTGATCCACAGATTTTAGATGCTGATAAAGGAGAGAGACTGGAAACCTTATCTGGACGTGTTGCTTCACGTGATATAGTTCACTTTGTACCATTCCGAAACGTTCAAAGTAAGTGTAACAAACTTTGTAATCAACCAGAATCCAATGTTTTTAGTTTGGTGGTTATAAACTTCATATTTGCAGGTGGAGAAATTTCTGTTGTTCAAGGACTTCTAGCAGAACTTCCAACCCAGTTTTTAACCTACATGCGATCCCGAAACATTCAACCAAATACATAATCATGTAAACAAGTGTACATATGGCAATCTATTTTCTCCTATGCTTTGGAATGAATCGTCCGTCTTGTCCACGTAGCCAAACACCTGCCGGTGGTAACAAAGCCAATATCATGTTGTCAGTATAGGTTATATGCACGATCACCACGCTTCTACTATTTAACGAAAGCTCATTTCCTATGGCTGGAAAAGTTTTTCAGAGACCTCCAGCTTGCGTAGTTACTTACACTACTCTTGAGTGACTGTCCGATGAATCAAGCAAGGCGCCTATCACAGATGCACTGGCACTAAACATGTAAACGGCAGAATTGCCAAGTCAATCGAAGAGAGTTTGTCTTGCAAAGGTGAAGTAAGGACCAAAGTTACAGTGTAATGGCCATTGTTCTCAAATTTGATTTCATAAAATCTCTGTGGGACCAATTTTGTATTTGTTTTGTCAGTTTGGAACTTGTCTATAGCCCCATCTCCCATTCTTTTCGACAATGAAACAGAGCTATTTGGTTATGAATTTGACAAAAACGGGAAACTTTTAAGGTGACGGTTCTATGAAGTGCTTATTTATTTTGATTTCACTTTCAATTCATCTCATCAAATACCAGCAACATTACGCCTTTTGTTTCATTTCGTTTTACAACTATCTCACATACGGAATGCGTGAGAAAATGGGGCGGCTGGTCTAAGATAAGTGATGGCTAAACATCTGTATTGATGCCAAAGTCCTGTTTTACTTGTCAGAAAAAATAGTCTTTCTATGCTATAAGCAATGAAGTCAGCTTCAGTGGAGCATGTTCAAGTCAATGTTTCTGCCACTATCAATTAGGAAGAAAAAATCGCAACCGACCAGATCGGATTATTGAAAACGATTGTCGTTTATTTTTTCTGGCATGTGTGTGAATACCCATAATGCCTATTTTAGTCATTGAACCCTAAGTTTGTAACCAATAATCAATAATCCTTCGTCCACTCCCTTCAAAAAATTTACATGTACTTAATTTATTTGAGATTTGTAATCAATCACTAATTTCTTTTTTTTCTTGTTCACGTACAAAACCTAACTAAGTCTAGTCAGATTTTGTAGGCTTGATCAATTTCTATTGGAAGATTGTAGTTAGTATAAAAAAATTGTTATAAAATAAAATTTTCCTTAATAATATTGCCATACAATTCTAAGAACTTATTTTTTTTTTATCATGATTGTTTCATAATTTTAGCAAAAACATAGAAAAAAAAACTGTCAATACATACAATTGGAACATGTTATAAATTTAATTGGTAATTTAACTTGAATAATTATTAAAATATTTATGATTATAAAAAATAATGTACAAATTAGAAAACACACCTACAAGATTAAATTAGAAACAAGGATGCAATTAGGCATTAGAAGAAAGTTTTGCAGATTGATCTCGTTCACGTCATCGTAGTTATTATCAAGATTATTATTATTATTATTATTTCTCTCTTTTTATTTACGACTCATTTGAAAATAACGTCTTTGCTAGATCTCCTCATGCTTTGAGTATCTGCAAAATTTTCACTGGTATTGTTGTTGTCGTAATATTATTTTTCTTCTTCTTCTTATTATTATTATTATTTTCTTTCTCATCTTGTGAGTTATTTGAAAACAATCTATCTATTAATTAGAGGTAAAGTTGTAGACTACTAGACATCTTCAGACCCAAAGTGTCAGCATAAGTTCTAATGGGTGTTGTTGTTATTTGAAACCTTACACTCTTAATACTATATATGGTAAAGTTTCCGAGTTCTAATGCATAACTCCAAGTATATTCATCAATTTCAATGTTTGAATGTTAATCTTTCGTTGAACTTTCATTGTCATCCAAAGGGTGGAGAGATCATTATTTATTACATCATAATTATTATTATGATAATTGTTGACGGTAAGAATATTATATATATTCACAAAATTTATAATAAATTAAAGTAAAGAGCCTCTAATATAAATTGATTAATGAACTTTGGACACGTAAAATTTGGATAGAAGAACATAAAAGTTTGGTAAAAAAATATGAAAGGATATGCACGAATCACTTTTTGCAATAGACGAAAAGTTTTTGATAGAAATATGAAAAAGCTCATAGATTTCATACTGATTTAACATAAAACAGTACATCTGAATGAACGATGAAGTTTTTGATATGCACCCCTTGATGTGCCAACAGTTTAAAGTATTATTCGAAACTTGCAGTGAACACTTCTTCAAGTTCACACCCAGACCCATCCCTCTTTTTCTTTGATCTTTCCTTCTTATTCTCTTCGCTCGTACCATATACTCCACTTCTCTGATCTTCACATGGGGTAAAAACCTAGTTAAACTCTTGCACGAGTGATTCCTAGCTTTTGCATGCCTGTTTAGGGAGGAAAGTTTGAGTAATTTCAATATTACACTTAACAACTTACAAGGTGGATCGAAGACATGGGAAGAGGCCCTTTTCATCCGATGAACCGGAGACGAAAGAGGAAGATCGCATCTTCCCTGTCTACTCAGCTCGGTCTCAATATGACATGGACGTTATGGTTTCAGCCCTAGCTCAGGTTATGGGAAGCAACCCCAATAACCCAGATCAGGTTTTGCAAGATTCATCATCTTCATCTACACCTACACAGCAATCCAACACCCCAGAGCCTGAACAGGCTCAACCCATCCAAGATCAAGGTATATAGGATTCATCCTGATTAGCGCTTGCAGTTGTTAGTTAGCAGATCCAAGTTACAACTTTTTTGTTTCGATAAACATCATATGTCTGATGTGATAATGATTTGATGAACTAGCTCCCATAACTTTTGTGTTCCAACTTTTGACTCCCTATTGTTGTTTATTTGAATTGCAGGTAACTATGGATACCAAAAGTCATGCTAATCGCAGTAATATGTAAAATACTGATTGTCTTCTATGTTTCTGTTTGTTTCCAAGTGCAACCCTAAGTTCATAGATCCCCTTTTAAATAGATCATCTTCCACCTTGGGCTTTGATCTAGGGTTACACTTACACTTCATTTCAAGCTCCCAACTGGCAAACCAACCTTAATGTTTTTTATTTTAGCTCCACAATCTTTCTCTAGCGGTTTGTTCAATACTTCAAAGTTCAATCTTACGAGAAAAAATAGAATGGAATATGGACATCTTACTTATAAATGTTCAGCCTATATATGTCGCTGACTACTAAAAAAGCCATGTATTTCTTGGATGATTCTTGAAGGGAATACCAGGAGAAGACATTATAGAGGAGTCAGGCAACGTCCATGGGGGAAATGGGCCGCAGAGATTCGCGATCCAAAGAAAGCTGCTCGTGTATGGCTTGGAACTTTCGACACAGCGGAGGCTGCAGCACTTGCTTATGATGAAGCTGCACTTAGGTTCAAAGGAAGCAAAGCCAAGCTCAACTTCCCCGAAAGAGTTCAAGGAAGAAGTGAATTAGGCTACTTGACCACTCGTCAGGATTTGCATGCACAAGGACCCGCGAATCCAATTGCTTCTCTCCCTCCTCCACAAGCATATGAACCATACTCTAATCTCTTTCAACATCAGCAGGTTTTCCCAGGTGGAGACTATGGAATGCACTATGCATTACCAGGTTCTTACAGTAGAGAACCGTTTCTACAACGGACTTCATCAACAACATCTTCTTCTTCTTCATCAAGGTCTTCTCAACATCTGCCTTATCCACCAGAACTTGTAGGACTTCCATTTCATCCGTTTGGAAGTTCTTATCCTGGTTCTGATAATCCTACGAATAGTAGGAATTTCGATCCGAGCAACCCAGGATCATAATTTACGCAAAAACCTGTTGTGCTTCTCCTTTCAGTTGCTTTAATTTCCATAACACTCCATGTTTTCTTTTCCTTTGTGTTGCTTACTTGCGAACATGTATCCCTGAAAAAGGGTTATTAAGAAATTAAGTGCTATGTATTTCGTAATTTTGTTTATACGAAAAGGATTATCTCTTAGTAGTTCAGTTTTTGTCAAATGAACAACATCAATCTGAGTGGTTTTCAAAGAAAACATGAAACTTATGTGTAAATAAGTCATAAGAAGGAAATGATAATCTTAGAACAGATTACAAGTTATCTTTTTCTTTCCTACCGACAGCTATAGTATATCCAAGGTACGTAAACGTTACTCGACTATAAGCTAACCTCTTCTTCAGTCAGATATACTATATCCAAATGTATACGTCTGCTTATAAAATAGCTCCCGTCTCTACTTCCTCTCTGAGCAAAAACCGACCGAGGTGTGGTACCGCAACATCATATCTAGTCGTACGTTGTAGGAGGTCATGTACTTGGTAAAAACATAACACCAAAGTAGCTGTCTTGCATGCATGCATGCTTATACACAGCATGTATACACCATTCGTGTCGCGATTCGAAGGTAATGTTCGCACCGTCCATCCCTCCAGGCGTGGTGTCGTGGTTCTTCTTGTAAAGAAAACTAAAGGGTAGTCGAAAATGGAGAACTTGATACGTCTGTTGATTTCAAACGATCATCCATATATAACACGTAAAAGACTCCAGTTTATGCAGAATACATTGAAACAGTCATTTGGTCTGTGTATGCCTTGATCATGTGTTTCCATGGTGAATGCGACAGAACAGTAGACGGAACGCGTAGCGTTTGAGACATCAGATGTACAGTTCAAGTGTAACTCGGAAACTCCAAGGAATGCAAGTTGTCATGGAATTCGGCGAGGGTGATCAAAAGCAGACAAAAGTGACGGTGGAAAGCGTACGGTTACTAGAAAGAGAAAAGGTTGACTTACGTGTCGTTAGCGTTTGCTTCTTGTAGCAATTTTTGACACGTTTCGTATAAGTCATGAGTCCGACCTTATATTATATAGACCCGCACAAGTCTCCGGTCTGGTTTGTTCCACGTCTGCCAACCTTCTTGAACAAGTCGGAGGATAATTTTATATTATAAATAGTATTTTTTAAATTATTTTTATTATTGTATCATATAAAATATGTCTGATTCATTTATATGCTAAATCATTCAAATTTCAGTTAGACTTTTAAGTATTTTGTAATATTATCTCTATTAATTTCATATTTATTCATTTAACAATATGATATCATTTTATTAATTCAATAAAACAAAATTATTTCAATTCAAAAATTAAAAAAAATAAAATTACGTATTATTGAATTTTTTCAAATTTAACTATAATATTGTAACTTTAATGTATCCCGACCCTCATAAAATAAGAAGCCCTTATGCGCCGGAGTTTGCCATTAGTAATTACATATTATACATAGCTTTTCCCCATTTGGATTATGGATAAATTTGAAGATATAATTATAATCTATAAAAGATGTTAATCAAGAAGGTATAATCTTACACATCAATGAAGAATAGATTTGAAGACATCTATAAAAGATGTAATGTTGGGGCAATGTTAAGAAAGGCATTGAATACAATGAACCATTGGAACTCACAAAATAAAAAGTAGTATATGTAATGATTAGACCCAACAAATCATTATCTAAATTATCAATAACAGTTCCTTTCACTAATAATCACTATTTATAAGATCAAAAAAATATTATTTAATGATTTATTGTTTTTCAGTCAGTCATGGAAAAGATAATATGTATACAATAACCCTATTGGCTGAATTCCAAATCAGCATCATAACAAGGAATACTTACATTAGAAACAACACACTCGTGATTCATTTCTTTGTTACTTTCTCGGTAATTTGACAATGTTTACATGTAAATGACTTATTTAGAAGCTTCTTTGAAGGGGTCGGTCTCACTCGCATATGAAGCATTCGTTCCATTAATAATAATAATAATAAATATTATAAACGCGTAAGGCACGGATGCTTTGAATTCCTTGGAACAATAAGTATGTCCATTTTTTTTATATTATTGAATGGCTGAATTCAATTTCTGTATTGTTGAATCCATAGTTGAATGAGACAATTGATTAACTTAATAAACTCCTTTCAAAGGGAAAAGGACAAAAGAAAAAGAAGAAGTAAGCACTATTTCTGATATTGGAATCTGATCTTCCTTGGCACTTGTAATTGTTCCTTTTTATTACTTTTTACTATCTTATGCTGCTTGATTAGCCTATCTGGAGAGATGAGCATGTTTTCTTCTTCTATCTTTATTACATCAGTGCTTTAGACTAGAAAAGAAAATCTTGTGTTCTCGTGCTGAGATCTCCCGAGCGTGGTTTGGTCACATCGAATCACGAAAGCTGTGGGATGGGAGATAGATCAGCGCCGAAAAGGCAGTCAAAACGGCGCCGCCCAATTCTGCAGATTACTAGGAACTTCTTGTGTTCAAACTTTGCTGCCCTTTTGATGACTAAATTCAGATCTGATTTCATATTTGTTTAGCTTTGAAAGTAAGAATGCTAATGTTCTTCTAAAATTGGTATGACAGTGCGGTACGTGGAGGTGGAGCTCTCCCTTTAAAAATTGCTTTGTGTAATTTGAGGTTTCCAGGAACAGAACAGGAATACTTTAATTCCTAACATCCGTGTGTTCGATAACATTAAAAATTAGACTCAACTAGATGGTCAATGAACTTTTACGACCAAGTTATTTTTTAATATTATAAAAGTTGAAATTAATGTACAAATTGGTGTTTCTGCTAGACTAAATTGGGATTGGATTCATTTACTTTTGAATCTTGAGTATGCCTGTAAGTTTCAAGTATAATAATCATACAGGGAAAGCAGCTAAGTGAGACCAACAAGGCCTGTGTCCTATCTATAAAGACAAAAACCATGTGAAAGGTATAAAAAGGTTATTTCAGGCCAATCTAGTTACTATCTACCATCATGTAGAAAGCAATAAAACAATACTAAGCTTTTCTAATCCAATTTTCCAAGACCTGCATTTTCAACATTCAAGTAGCAACTCCCATCATAGCGGCTGTAAATGATAAGCAATTTAAGATGAAAGTGCTTGTGTTCGTGGCAGTCACAATCAAAATTCACGTTATCAAACTTTCTTAAGAGCTAATCACTTTACAGGAATTCTGTAGTCTCTTGGATGTTTTTCTCCAAGCAAGAACCATAAACACTATTTCTAGCCTGCCCTGCCATATTAATCTGAAGTTGGAATGTTATTCAGTGGTTTATCATTATTAATGATACCCATCCAGTACACAACTTCAGCAATGAAGACCACGGAAAGTTTGAACTAACAAGGAACATTACTTCTCTTTTCCAGGCACAGGCAATCCCAGATGCATTGAAGTCATTAAACGTTGATCCACATATCGAAATACAATTAAGAGAACAACAGTGTGAAAAGGAAGGATAAAAAACTATAGTTGATATGTGAAAATTTCCTATCTAATTTACATCAATCATATCATGCAGATCAAAAACGAACTTAAGAATTTTGGAAGGACACAGATTGCACAAGTTACGGATTAGTAGCTCCCTCACCCTTCTTCTGATATGTTGCTTCTAAGCATTCTTTAGCTCTATGAACCTTTGACTGGAGATAAAAGCTTCCAGTTTGGGCATTCCGCTCAAACAATGTGTCATATTTCTACATGCAAAGAACAATCGATATTATGAGTACCCAACGAGAACATTTGGAATTATTCAGCAAAACAGTACCCTTAAGAATTCAACTTGTTAAGTATGTGGAAAACAATCTTCCTTGCAAAGTTCATGCATCACTCTAATATTTAACTAATTGGTGTAATACCTTAAATAACAAAAACTTTTTGTTTTGAAGTCCTTTATAGGAATGTAGAACAAAATAACATCAAGTCCTCTAAGCTCTTATTGCATGAATGAGAAGTTCTATACAATATGTAAAGCCAATGGTTAGAAGGAACTTAACTTTTGATCCAACACTATAAAAATTTGAAAAACATTTAAATAGCTGGGAGACTTATTAATGAAGCTGAAACATCACATGATGCAACAATCCAAAGTTTAAAACGAATAAAATTTCACTCCTTTTTCTAGTTACACAAGGTGAGGAAGTATCATGTCCTACCAAGATATGAATCAGAAAGTAGAATGCTTACACAAACCTTCATAATTTCTTCCCATGATGAATTCTCAGAAATGCCTAAAATCTGCCTTGCCTCGGCTTCAGCCATGACTTTGCTCCCTCTCCTAAGATTCTGCATTGTCTCTTGAGCAGCACCAGATTTTGAAGCATCTAGAATAGGATTCAAAGTTGTAGATCCAAATAAGAAAAAAGGATTATGAATACAACTGAAAAGTGAACTCAGCAACATAGATGTGAACTCATACAACTATTAGAGTTCTAAACAAAAATTAAAAAAACAACTATATTATGTTCTGAATTTGGAAGGAAAGCCATACTTGTAAGTGCTTGGCGATATGCTTGAGCAAATCCTCTCAACAGGATTCCAGAGCCCATCAAAATTAAGTTTGCAATAATTCTCGCAGCCTAGGAAAATTAATAAATAAAGTTAAATCCATAGTCTTCCTGCTCATTTAATTGTTATTTCAATCAAGATGATAAACTTGAATCTCTTCTTTTCATATTCAATCTTGTTATGCTTCTTTTTCTGGTTTAAAGTACAAAGACATTGCAAGTTTCAAAGATGGCATAAAATGAAA
>JAOQMP010000006.1:39741293-39757489 GCA_027563575.1 Erythroxylum pedicellare
ACATTGACATAATAATTAACTCCAAATTTAATCCATCAACACCTCATAATTCACTTAAATCATGCTTAATAAATAATTAAAAAAATTTGGGGGCCAACAGTTTTCTTCCAATCCTATTTCAAAATTTTCAAATTTGTTTAATTTTTATTGTGTACCAATTTTATGATAGTGTAGTATCGATTA
The DNA here is from genome assembly GCA_027563575.1 of Erythroxylum pedicellare. NCBI lineage: Eukaryota > Viridiplantae > Streptophyta > Magnoliopsida > Malpighiales > Erythroxylaceae > Erythroxylum > Erythroxylum pedicellare. Next base: position 39,741,477 of record JAOQMP010000006.1, read on the forward strand.
AACCTTTTAACATTAAAACTCTTATTTTGTCACTCTAATTTTTAGTCTGGTTTTTAAAACATTCGTGAAACCTAATATATTATAGTATGTCTTATCAACATGAAGGTATCTTAAATCCTCCTCTAGCTCACATATTTGCTTATAAATGATATAATCAACGTAAAATTTTTCAAAGATACTTATATCTCTATCAACATATTTCAACTTTGGTTTTAGTATGAACTTCCTAATAAAAGATAGCATTATAATTTCTTATTCAGGCATTGTAAACTTGTTTATAGTTATTAGAAAACATTAAAATCTACATAAGTCCATATTTTGAATTCTTAATGTCTAAGAATATTCCATTTCTAAGTGTATTAACCAATTAACAAAACATTTCTAATTTTTACGAAGTATCAACATTCTATTTGATCGAGATGAGATAGATTGGGAATAAATGAAGACGAAGAGGCAACAAAATCTATTTTTTTTCTTTTACATACTTTATAAGACATATCTTTTATTGATAAAATATCAAACATAAAAGCTATATTTTAATGGATAAGTATAAATTGTGATTTCTATTATTTAATATAACATTATAATTTAATTAAGTTGTAGAATAAAACAAATACCATCAAGAACTATATTTGGATGAATGACATTAACTTGTACACTACAATAGTTAGAAAACATAGTTTCATATTGAACATATTTCAGATTGGAAAAGAATTTATTAGTTCTCAAACTATTTCATCATTAAGAGAAACAACTTATTTCTTTGTTTTGTGAAAAACATAGCATTGATTATGCAAATCCTTTTTAATACCCTTCTAGGTAAGAGAGTGTAACATGAAAATAAAAGATCTAATTTATGATTTTGTCTAACATGGGAATAGGATTAAAAACTCCATTTTTTTCCTTTTCCCCTTGAGATTTATTAAAAGTTTGCAAGACTACTTTTTCTCCCAAGTCAATAATGGTTGTAAGTTTTTTTTAGTTCAAAAACACTCCCATATGTATCTGAACTATAAAAACAATAAAAAAATTATAGAGCCTCATTATACTACCAAGTACATAACACAAATGACTATTATAATATAAGAGGGACTTTTGTTTCATTTGGACCATAAAGAGATGGGTTGCTTAACTAGTATTAGCAGATGGAACCAATCTCCTCATAAGCAAGGATCACATATATGATTAACTTAACACAATTGGACACAAAGATAGATTATAAAAGGATCATAAGTGTAAAAACACATTTAATAAAAATAATTTTGAATAAATTTAAGATTATTTTAAAAGGGAGTCTAACTTTATCATATGTCACATATGACAATAGAATCCATACTTTAAATAAAAAATATTAAATTCATGTCACATTAATGTTGATGTGGCATATAATGAATAGAGACTTAACTTTTTTCAAATTTTTGTTTAACTTCTTTCAAATTTTTTTCTCCTTGTAATTTATTTTGAACATTTTATAAATGTCAAGATTCAGCTTAAATACTATGAAACATAAGGTCTAACATGTATCTTAATAAAATATTATAATTATAATTATGATTTTTTACACATAATTACAACAACATAAATCATAAATTTAGGCAAAATGATCAATTATGTGAATTTAAGTACACAATCACAAGGCAGTGGTGTTTTTGCCTTATACTAGTCAATGATAGTCATATAACCAATTAAGGAGTTTCTATTTAATATTAGTCAATGATAGTAATATACCAATTTAATTTCTTTTTCCTATAACATTTTTAATTTAGAGGCTAGATCTTTCAAACTCCTTTTTCACATTCATTTTAGCTGTTTTTTTGGTTTAAAAATGTTGGGCAATAAGAAGTTAATGGCCAAATCATGTGAAAGTAGAAAGAGTCCTTAGGAAAAATAAAGTTAGGATAATTTGAGAGATTAAACTAACTTGCTGGAAATTTAAACAAGATTAGCATATCAAGACATTTGGTTGAAATAAAACCATAAAGAAAGAAAGAAAATTGTAGAAATATTCGATTGATAAACTTACTAAAACACCCCATGAAACGTGCTTATGCAACATGATTTAATAATACAAAATCTCATTTATAAGAGAATTTCATTTAGGATTCATTCTACCTTAACGTCTTCTATTTTATTACTTTTGTTTGTTGTTAAGGACAATATAAGTAGCTAATTGTTTTTATTTGTTTAGATAAGGAAAATTCTAGTTATTATCTTTGTTAAGGATTGATTCAATATTATTTATAAAGTAGGATATATTTATACGAAATATCTTTGAACATTCTTATTACAAGTTTAATTACACGATCAATTACATCTGATATTAATTTATTTATAGATGATTTGAGACAACTTGTGCATAAGTAGATCATGATTTAGATATTAGGAATTGCATGACGTACCTCAGATAGGCTTGCATAAATCCTTGGACATTGGGGTTAAATCTTTCATTAAAAGTAAAAAATATAACATATTCTTATTGAGCATAGATACTAATTAATGAACATGAGAATAGGTAGTTGTGTCTTGATAGAACACTTTTATTAATTATATCAGCCTATACAATAAATGCCTTTTAAATAGATTAAATTATGACCACAAACATGATATTAAAGGAAGTAATTATCTAGGTATTATTCAAAATTGAATTTTTTTACCCGATTACTTATTTTAACTTCAATCTTTTTAACTAATACTTTTCTTTAGGTTTTGTTTTATTTCATTTTATCAAATATTAATCTATCTTGTCTCTCTAACTAGTTAGCAACAAAAGAGTATTCTAAATTGTTATAGATTAATTGTTAGCAATAAAAGAGATTAATACCCTATTGATCATTATATAAGTTGATAATGATTTTTGCACTTGTCTTTGGTTATGAGTAAATATTTTGTAAAGAGGGAAAACTTTAGTAGCAATAAAAAACTTGAGATAAGTTTTTGGCACTTTTTTTGGGGAAGCAATTGATGTCTGGGACGCTTAAGAACAATTTATCCAACCTTTTTACTTCTTTATTTTTCTTTATCTTTTATATTTATTTTAAATTATCCTATATTCATGCTTAGTTTACCTTAAATTTCAAGTGTGAATCTAGTATATGATAAGAAACAAATACTCTACTTTCCTTAAAAAAGACCCAAAACTTGAAAAATACTTTATCGAATAAAAAGAGAATGGGCTAAGGAAGAAGCCTAACACATACAACCTGATACAATGGAAGAGGAGCATTTATTCATAATAGAATGTGTGAAACCATCTCTAATATGGTAATGAGAGTTATTTTAAGATCAAGCCTAATGTGATTCAAATGTAAAGTAATATGTTTAATTTAATGAATTTCTATAAGAATATCCTAATGCATGCATCTTAAATCTAAGGGTGTTTCCATTTTCGTTGAGGGATCGAACCAAATGTGGTTGAAGATGTTACCTACAGTCTCATTTATAATATGGACAAACCTAATTGATAAATTTTGAGCCATGTATTTCTCACTAGCAAAGACTACAAAACTAAAAAACATATCTTTGCTTATTTCAAATGAAACATTAAATAAGATGTGTGAGAGATATAGAGATCTGCTAAGGAAGAGCACATATCATGACCTACCAACTTCTGATCCACAGTATGTAACATGTCCATTTCTTAGACAAGGTTTATAAGTAGACTTTATAAGAGGCTTAATTTGTGTTATGCTCTTGTCGTAGACCATATCTATAAGTAGACTTTAGATAGAAGGATCACAATTTGGGGCATACCTGTATCCTAAAACATATCTATAAGTAGACTTTGGATAGAAGGATCAAGGTTTGGGGCATACTTATGCCTTAGATTGTGCCAACACTAATAAAATGGAAGGATGTCCCCTATGCTGAAATTTTAAATGGTACTCCATCTTGCCATACCTATTTTTACATAACCCTTTCAACTCTCTCTTATTTCCTCTTAATTTATCATAAACCTTTTACTCAAAATTTCTCTTCCAACAACACTCACTTAAAATTTAATGCTTCAACTCCTTTTTTCATTTTGATTCATCATCTTATTCTATATCTAATCTCAATTTTCTCAATTTAGGGCTCAAGGATTTTACATTCTTGAACATTTTAACCTATATTCTTTATCCAAAACCGCAAATCTATAAGGAAAATGAGTTTAAAGGTTTCTCTATGCAAAAGGAAATTTGAGCACACTAGTGTGCCTTCAATAGTCTTTAAAATGCTAAGGATTCATCCCTAAATGAATACCTAATGTTTATTTTCACCTTACCTAATCATTCCAAAAGGTATCTATATCTTAAAGCTTGATCCTTGGAGTCTAATATAAGTGTGAATTATATTGGATTAGAAACAATGACAAAAGAGGTTAGGGTGTACATAGAGAATGCAGAATGGATGATATTTTCCAAGTAGTAAAACATGCTTATAAGGAAATCACTTTAGAAATATTGACAAAATTTGAGGATATTAGGAATGCTAAATTGAAAATACAAAATAATATTAGATTTAGGTGTGGGGGGAATATAAAAGAAATATCTTTTAATAATTTTAAAGTACAATATAGATTCTCTACACTTGAGTATATGGAAACAGAAAAGTATAGAAAATCTATAATGAAATTTTGCATTAAGTTAGTTGATCAAAAATTTTAGGAATTTTGAAAATCCACAAAGGAGAGAACAACTGACTATGACCTTTCCAAGACTAAAAGTACCTACATTGTATCCCAAAAATTTAATATTTACATGAAATAATTACCTATATAATTTTGAGAAAGAAGAAGAGCAAGGATGTGGCTATACCCAGGGATCTATTTTATCTTTAAGGTATAGTAAGAAGGAGATCATGTAACCTAGGTTATTTCTTTTTTATATACTTGGTGTAGATGAGCAATATGAAGAAAGGAGCCATTTGCAAATGATCATATTTGATAAGGTTAACAAAAAATCTAAGTGTATTTAACACCCTCTTATGATTGAATTTAGGTTGTTTTATAATTGATGTCGACCTTAATATAATGTGATATATGGGATTAGTTAGGAAGGTCAGTAAAGTTTATGTGTTGGTTATAAGAGAGAGAGAGATCATTAGGGTGATAATGCCCCTATGGAGGAAAGTCAAGAATATACCAGATAGAGCAGAGCCTTTACTTTCAATAGATAAACCTCAGACAGAGGTAACGATAGAGGAGATTAAAGATGACAAACTAAACCTCAATAGCTTATATGGTCTCCATATAGAGACCAAACAGTTGGAACAAAGCCATAAATTGTGGAGAATGAAAGGAAGTTTAATGCATATGAGTAGCAATTAAGCCCAATGAAGGATTGGTTGTCAGCTTAGTTCCACCATATAAGGTTTCCAAAGAAATAACCACTGCCTTATTTCCAATTTAGCCATCAACAATTCCTATTTTTGACAATAATGACAAGGATGCTATAGGTTAAGTTGTTGATTTTCATACTTAGTTTTCTATATGTCCTTTTTATTATGCTTATCCTCTGTACATTTTGAACTAGATTTTATGTTATTTGACATTTTATCCTATGTCTCAATAGTTTTAGTTTGGTTTCATTAGTAATTGCATTTTATAGCTTTTTTATTAGTAATCGTGCAAGGTGTAAATGAATTTTAGATATCTATCACATTGGTATTGCATAGTAGGTAATAAGAAAGTTCAAAGATATTTTGTTCCGTCTTTAACTTCCCTTCCTCTTTTGCATTTCTATTATAATTTATATTTTTCATTATGCTTATCGTTGGTATATTAAGTATAGTGTACAATTAAATGTTGAGGTATTACTTTGATTATATTTTAATTGGTTTTAAAGAAGAATAATCTAATTATAATCAACTTAATAGGTGAAGATTTCAAGAAATATGGAAATGATGTCTTGCTTAACGAAAGGAAAGGTTCAGGGTGTGCAGGAAATATGGGAAATGGTGTCTTAATAAGTGAACATTTCAAGAAATATGGAAATTGGGAGATTCGTTAAAGATGTTTTACAGGAGTTTTTCTAAAATGGTATCTTGCTTAAGGATATTAATAAGGCCATTCTATGTTTGGTCCTTAAGAGTTCTAACCTGGCCACTTGTAGTGATTTTAGACCTATATCATATACTACTTTCCCCTAGAAGATCATCACCAAGATTTTGGAAAATAGGCTGAAAGATGTTCTTCACTTACTCATCAGTGAGAATCAAGGTGCTTTTATAAGTAGCAGAGATATTAGGGATAATATCCTTTTATTGCAAGAGTTTTTAAAAGGGTGCACTCGAAGTAGAAGTCCTCAAAACTGCACTATTAAAGTGGATCTACAAAAAGCTTTTGATAGTGTTAACTGAAGATTCTTGCTACAGACTATGGAGGTTATGAAATTTTTCGATAAGTTTATCAAATAGATTCAAGAATGCATTAGCACTGCCTTATATGGAACATTGATTAATGGAAGCCCCACAAGGACTTTTAAAGGCAAAAAAGGACTTAGGCAAGAGGACCCTCTTTCTCCTTATCTATTCCTTATTTACATGGAGGTTCTCATCCTTATGTTAAAACACAACACATCTTCTGACTCCAACTTCAAATACCATTCTAAATGTAAGAAGTTTTCACTAACTAGCTTATGTTTTACAAATGATCTTATTCTTCTAAGCAGGGCAAATGCTCCTTTAGTTTCTCTACTGATGAGTACTCTCCATAGTTTTAAGGAGCTATCTGGATTGAGTATCAATTTTCACAAAAGCTACTTCTTACTATCCAAAATTGCTGCTCACCTTTCCAATTCTTTATCACAAGTAACTGGCATGAAAAGCAAGACCCTCCTCTTCTATGTTTGGGCATTCCTATCTCTTCCAGGAGGCTAAGCTTTCAAGAATGTCTTCCTTTAATAGAAAAAATTCAGAAAAGATTAGGGTATTGGACTAATAGAACCCTGTCTTATGGAGGTAAACTTCATCTTTTAAAGTTAGTAATTTTGTCAATACAAGTTTACTAGTGCCCTTACATCTTCCTCTCTAAAGGACTTATTAAAACTATGGAAAAACTGATGAAGCAGTTTCTATGGGGTAAAGGAAAAGGTGAGAATATAATTGAAAAAGTGAATTGGAAGCATATTTTTCAACCGAAGGAGGTAGGTGGATTAGGTTTAAAGTTAACCAGCAAGAATAATAAGTTTCTAATGACCAAGAGAATTTGGAGAATTTAATTGAAAAACAATCATTGTGGATCAAATGGATTCACATCTATATATTAAAGGGTAAGAGTCTTTGGGCTCTAAGAATTAAAGATAGTTACTATTGGTTCTTCAACCAAAACCTCAGGTTGAGGGAAGATATTCAGCAGCATAATACATCTCAAATTGGGGCAGGAGATAGAATCTTTATCTAGTATGATAACTGGACCAATCAACGGGCTTTAATTCATAATTAGTTGGCAAGATCATTGCTAGAAAGGTTCTCTAAGAGAGCTAAGCTTTACGAGATAATTAGAAAGGACAATTAGTTGTTTTCTTCAGAAGAACGAAGACTTGTGCCTATTCCTTAATACAAAAGCCACGGGGAGAATGATATATACTTATGGCATGGGATCTTTGTATCAGAAATCACTAATAGGACATCTAAAAAGCTTATGGATGGGGAGGTTACAAAAATAGGGAACAACTGGTTATAAATTAGTTATAATAGCATTGAAGCAGAGGACTGACTCTCTTTTGGAGAATATAGTTCTCAATGTTTACTCATAAAACATAGACTTCATCGGTGGGTTCTCTATATTTGGGATACAGTAAAGAAAATAGTGCTACCCATGCATAATTGTTTTCTAAGCAACTCAAGCAGATTTCATAATAACCAACTCAAGAAAGAAGGAAGGAAACGAAGATTATAGGGAATCTGACTCACCTGTAGATATTTGAGAGCATCTTCCTCCAAATCTACTACCTCACCAGTCGAGTTCATGAAGGAAGGTCATCTATTTTCCCCTCCAGACTCCTGATATTCAAAATGAAGCGTATTACTCTTTGGAGATTTACAAAACCTATATAATCTAATATCCTACTTGAAATGTAAATCTCTTCAAGCCTAGAGACGGGTTAAAGAGACATGTATTGCTAAATCCTGATCTTTCCATCCTAATTGAGTAATCGCCTGAAGTTTCGAGAAAGGTGGGGAGAGCTTTACCCTAATTACTGATAAGTTGTCACACAACTCCTCCTAATTTTGGTTTCTACGTTGTCGTTTATTCTTTTGTGTTTGTAGTGTTTAACTTTGTCATTTTATCTCATGAGGGAGAGCCCTTCTCCTTAGTTGTAAACTAAACTTATTCTCTTTAATGATTTTTTAAAATTCTAAGAAAACAATTATACCATCATCATCCTTTCACTAAAGGTTGATTTGGTTATTCTTCAACTTAATAAATTTCACAAGTTTCATACGATTTATAATCAAAGGATACATAATTTTTATCAAAAAAACTTTATAAGATATTATTATATTAATTTAACCAACGTGGTAACTTTATGAGTCCTTATTACATTAATTTAACCAACATGCTTTCTTATAACAATCTCTTTTAATCTAATACATACACACTATTTGTGTAAACTTGGATCAACTACTTTTACTCAATAACCTATTTCTTATCATGCCTTGAATATTATAATAATATTGAATCTAAATTTAGTATCAAATACTTATAGGCATGAATTAGATATTATATATAGATATAAGCAAGCAAACTCATACAATCAGCCTTCTTATATAGTAAAGGCCTTATAATCCACGTTTATACTTTTAGTAGACTAAATTGACTAAAATAATTTCATAAGGTACAATACCTTTTCACTCTACTATATGCAACTACTTTTATTATGCTATTATGATATTGACATACATCTTATATGTTGTCATTAAAGTTTATAAGAAATTAGTCAATTCAAATTATCATTACATTTTGTCATCCATATGATATTAACATATCTCTAAAACTTTGATAGCATATCCTTAATAGGGATTAATAATAACATTGCATAATGGACATATAACTTTTGTATCTAACTTTAAGAACTCTTCTTAACTATAATCCGTATCTATGAAATTTGGTTCATTAACAACTTAGTATCAACTATGCTAAGCAAAAGTAATTTCTACTCAAAACAAAATACAAATGTAAAAAAAGTAAATATTAGTTATATGTCATAAATACGAAACAAGATCAGGACTTTAATCATGTATTTGGTTACTCTTACTATTTTATTCAAAAATATAACTCTCATTACTATTTGGAAAGATTAATCTCTCTAACCAGATAATATGCCATTTAAATTTAGTTGATCTTGAGTCATTCAACAAACCAACTAAACTTAAATTAGGTAGATTATAACTTTATTAATCCAATGTGGAATGATCCAAATTTTTGTTAAATTACTCATAATTGCCAATAAGGAATAAAAGTATAAGTTGAGCTTAAGAACGCTTAAGTTCATTTCTCCCTTAAACCCATTTTCTTATGGGTTACTAGTCACTCACATCTTATAACACTCATACCTTCACCATTTGACCATCATTTTCGACGATCTAGTACTCCACAGAAAGTTCTTGGGGCATTCTACAAAACCCTTAAACTTATTTCATAAGAAACGACCTTGATTTAGAGGAATCAAGACTAAAAATTTTGGTTCATTTAGGTAAATCACCAATTTCATATTTTTAGTTATTTCTCAGTGAAACTAACACCACCATTGTGTCTGACGACCCTAAAAACATAGGAAATGAAGGAAACTTAACACCAATTGACCCATTTTATTGGTGAACATAAATGGGTTATCTTTGAGCTTTAATCCTTCAATTCTCAAAAACTAGGAGAAGTTTTGACGCAAAACTAGTGCCATTAGATTCTTGGAGGTAAGGTCGTCATTTCTAGGTGGGTGATGAAGATTACCGCCTCTTCGATGCATGCTCCGATGATAGTGGTAATTTTCTAACCAACCCAGAAATGACTGAAAATAATTTTTAAAATTCTCAAATATTATGAGAATCAATTTTCATAAAAGCTGTGTATTGAAATTATTCATAGTTTGTGAGATAAAAATTTAAAAAGGGTTATGTTCTTGTAGAAATGCATGAAATTGATTAAATTGAGTTATTGTTAATTAGAATTGATACTATCTGGATGTATTGAGTATAAATGAGGGTGTATGGGTTAGGAATTGGTATACTTAAATTATGAATTAGATTATTATGGATTTTGCGACAAATTGAGCTGTAGTTACCAGTGGATATAGAAGTACATTTTTATTATAAGAATGACCCTTCTTTTGGAAGAGGGATGTCCATTTTATAGGGAAAAATTTGCCAAATTTTCAGTAGGCTCCTCATAAAATGCAACATTGTTATTTTTAAATAGAAAATAGAGCTCCTTAATATTAAGTAACAGTCTTATTCTCGAGGTATCTAAAATTGGTTTAGGTTCTAAATCCTAATGATCATTCCTATTTTTCTTTTTATAGATCAATCAGGAGCAGAACCCTCTACTTTGAGACACTAAGTTCGGCGTGAAGGAGCATATTTTATCTGTGAGTTAATATTCATAGTTATGAACGTACATTAGAATTCATTCTCATATTCATAATGGAAATCATCCTCATTATCATACGAACATATGATACTTATACATATGGATTGACACATGTATATATATTTTTGTTATGTAATGTTATGGTTTTCTTTATTTGTAATGATGTGGAAGATTGTTATGGCATGAGCTACCTAATGGGCATCACCAAGCTATATGCATAGTGAGTCAATTGGTCAGGTATGGATTTGAGTTAGTATTTGATCCATTGGCGGGTCCATTTATTGACAAACAAGATGGTTAGGATAGTTCGGTCGAGCTTGCTCTTGAACGCCAATTAATATATGGTACATGATATGGTTGTGTGATTGTGGCGATTCGGTCAAGCTTGCTCTCATATAGCAATCATGTTGTAGTGAGGCTATGGCCCTGTTTGGCAATCAACTGATTGCATTAGTTGTTAGCTGATTTGACCAGCGGATTACATTAGCTATTTGTTAGAGATGTTTGGTAAAATTAGCTGTTTAGTATTAGCTATTTATTTGTAAAATGACTTATGAGGACATGACTTTAAAAAAATTATAAGGGTATGAATATTATATATCTTAGTATTTCGTTGAATATTCTTATAGAAATTTAGATTTTAGATATTTAATTTTACAAAAATTAAGTTTATAACTTTAATAAAAAACGTAGAACATATAATAATAATAATAATAACAACATCATCATCAACAACAACAACAACAACAATAATAATAATAATAATAAAGTTTGTTTTGAGTTAAACTATGGAAGGAAGTCTAAAGAAAAAAATAATTTACAAGGATCTATGGCATCCTGATTACAAGTTGAAGGCATGAATACTATTACAATAGATTATAAGGCTATACAATTTTCTGTGTATAAATATTCACATCCTCTTGAATTTATTTGTCCTTGCTCAAGAACCTGGTTAATTATTTGGTTTCAGAATTGCCGAACTTATCATTGCTTCTTAACCCCCATTCATTTTACTTCTTCCTCAAAGATGTTTCAAACATATTTATTATGTTGGTTTCTGAAGCTATTGGTATTCGCATGGCTTGTGAGAATGTAAGTTTCAAGTGTTGGACTGATGAGCATAAGCTACGTGGAAGGAAATTGTAGGAAGGACTGTTTATTTATGTACTCACATGTTAATGGAATTTGTATACTTGCCATCAGCTATCAATTTATTCACCCTTGGATAACTAAGTAAAAGCAGCTTTAAATCTGTTATGTAATTATACTTTCCATCTTAACTTTTCTTTTTGTCACTTACAATGTCATTTCTAAACAGCAGAAAAGTTTTAACAGTACCATTAACCAACTTTGGAACACGTAAAAGAAAATCTTAAAACAAAATTTATCAACAACGGTATTATCTCCATATATTCTAGGAAGTGTTACATGATTGGACTAGTAATAAGCATTAAACCCTTGAATGGCCTGTGTCTCCTAAATCATGATCTACAAGAAATTTCACTATTTGTTATGCAAATGTTAAAAGATCATAATTTTCATATACGATCCACTCTGCAATATTCCCTGAAGTATGGTTCCTCAATATATGGGCAGTCCATCTATAAAATGAAAGTAGCAACATTAAAACTATAGCCACATTGAGCCTTCGACTCAATAACATTAGCGTGAGCCATGAAAAAACAATTAAAAGAACAAACTTAATTAGTAGATAATAAATCAGTTCTCTCTTTCGTGATTCCACAGCAAACCATACTTGCAAGGGGCAACATGCAACAGGATTGTTTGATCACAAAATGTGAAATTGTAGTGTGGTTATAAAATCATAGACTTATCCAATCACCATTTAGTTGGCAAGGGCTAAAGGAACTAGCACACATAAGTGTAATTAATGACTGGCAGACATCTAAGTCCACTAAATTCTCACACTAGTTATTAAGTCATAAACACTTGAGACGACAGTATTCTTTTAGGCAGTTATACTGGTCAAGCAATTCTAGCTCACTTAATTAGTTTATTAAACCATAACTACCAGCTATATTACCAAAACTTTCTGCCGCCATCAGGATGAATTGCAAGGTTCAAAAAGTTGGTAAAGAAGTCCTATAGACTCGGTTAAAACACACACGCATCACAATAAAAGCTTCCAGTTTGGGCAATCCACTCAAACAATGTGTCATATTTCTACATTTAAAGTTGTATATCCAAATAAGAAATAAGGATTATGAATACAACCGAAAAGTGAACTCAGCAACATAGATGTGAACTCATACAACTATTAGAGTTCTAAACAAAAAAAACTATATTATGTTCCGAATTTGGAAGGAAAACCAAACTTTCAAGTGCCTAGTGGTATGCTTGAGCAAATCCTCTCAACAGGATTCCACAGCCCATCAAAATTAAGTTTGCAAGAATTGTTGTAACCTGGGAAAATTAATAAATAAAGTTAAATCCATAGTCTTACTGCTCATTTAGTTGTTATTTAATCAAGATGATAAACTTGAATCTCTTCTTTTCATATTCAGTCTTGTTATGCTTCTTTTTCTTGTTTAAAGTACAAAGACATTGTAAGTTTCAAAGATGGCATAAAATGAAAACAACTATTTTAAGCAGAGCTGCAGCAGAGATTGCCTCTTCCCTTCCTAACCAACATGACAATTAAACCAGTTACATCCTTCCCATCAAAACAACCCCTAGCAATGAAGATAGTCCATCAAAGTCAAAGACATATATGAATCCAAAACTCTCAAGTGTTGATATATAGATACTATCTACCAGAAGTTAACCGCATTCACATGGCAATAAAGAGTCTTCTATTACCATTTGGGAGTGACACATCTAACTTGTTGGGTTAATAGAACCATTTATATACCTTAATTTTATGCTAAGGGCAAAAATATTAATAAGATACAAAGTGCAGCAGCTTTGTCCTGACAAAGCATTGCTATGTTTTTGCCACATCAAAAAAGAAAACAATTTAATGTTTAAGCCATTCTTTATAAACTTAACTCCAAGGTTAACCAGTATGCAGCACAAGGTTTTGAAGTATCAAGAAACATTCATGCATGAGGATAATGAAGCCAAGGATAGAACAAGCTCCAAATTAAGAATTCACAATGGTATGGTGAGTTAAAAGGCTCCCCCAAATTATCTGGTAGGTTTAAGAAATGATTGATTATAGTTCTTTAATGTTATGATTCAACTTCATCTCTTTTATCTATACTTTAGAAAACCATGTACTGCACAATTTAGAACAAGCCTTGGTCTCAAAAGCAATTCATAATATACAATAAGAATTTAATCTAAAACAAGAACAAAAACAAAATTGACAGCCATCAACATGTCATTCCACAACTTTCATGCCCACCCTTGATTCAAAGGGGCAAGAAATGTCTTGCAACTTCAAAGAAGCAAGCCCATTTGGTGTTCATTACAAAGCCAACTTTTTTCCGTAAAGGTAATAGAAAGTAAAAGCTCAGAATAATCATCACCAGTAAGAAAGTACATTACAATTCATGAAACAAAAAGGGTCAAAGACCATACATACCATACTTAAATCGTGGCAAGCAGTATTGAGCCGGCAGAAACTCTACTTCAGTGAATCTCAAAACCTACAATAGCATATAATAAAGAATTAGAGCAGGCCTCCACATATAAAGAAGATGGAGTTATATGAAATGACAAACTTATAACATCAAAAGCAAAATCTACATATAAGGAGATTTTTAGGGTTTTTTCCTCTTTTTGTTGTGCAGGAGAAACTAAAAGATTAGTTAGGTTTTTTATTTTGCTACACAAATTACTAACCGAGAATTAACTTTGAATTCAACAAACTACCCAAATGAAACCTATAAGGTCGATAGAATGAAATATCACTTGTACAAATAGCTTAAATATGAGAGTTTATGAAAATTAGTGCAGACATACCCTTTAATTATGGTGTGAGGGACGACCGTTAGAGAAGTAAATCCAATCAGTTATAGCTCCAAGACGTGGTAGAGATGGAAAGTAACTCCAATCAATTATAGCTCCAAGATGTAGTAATGATGGAAAAACACCGTCGAGACAAACAGATGTGTGAGGGTGAGACAGTGAGAGAAGATTAGAGCAAGGAAAGAAGACTGGAGAAAGAGGAATGAGGCGGTGAGCGTGAGAGACTAAAATTAACGAGGGCAAATTAGACATAAAAAATATATATCAGCTTATCCACGCAAAACACTCCTCTAGAGGAGCTGGTTTAAAAATATTTGGTTAGGTTGAATAAGCCAACCCAACCAGCTAATAACCAAACAACTTTCTTAGCTTTTTTATTTGGTCAACCAACTGATTTGAGTCAATCAGTTGATTTTTGACTGATCAGCCAACAACCAAACAAGGCCTATGGTAGTTTGGTTGAGTGTGACTCTTGGACGACAATCCACTACATTTAGACCAAACGACCTGTGTGAAACAAGAGAGCCCCTATGACTATATTCTATGGGTAAAGGGTATGTCATAAGGTCATTTGTCAATCCTCCACTATTATTTATGATTTGTGATTATGATGATTATGTGACATGATATTGATATAGGAAATGCATGCATGTTCGTGAAAAAAATCATCATGTTATGAAATTGATTTTATGGATGTAATACATTATAAATATATACATATGTATCATTCGAAATCTTTAGTAGCGCATAACTCGATATGAGAAATCTATTTCATTACTTGTATGTCTATGGAAATTCTCATTATGATGATTTTATAAGTAATTCTTTGACTTGAGGTCTTCAAAGTTATCTTATATAGGGATTGCTATGTTTTGATGCTGCTTATAACCTATTATAATCAAGGATATCTCATTCAGTAATCATTGGATGTAGCATAAACTATATGAGGGTAGTTGAGTGATCAAGATAGGACTCGTAACCCCAAAAGTAATTAGGGAGAATATTTTATTGCTCTCAATTATTATCTTTTAGCTTGAAGGTGAGCACTGAGTCCACAATTATTTTTAAGACAAACCCTTCATCTTTACCTAGTAGGTTGGAGAAATTAAACGAAGAAGAAAAAGGTGAAGAGACGTTCGAGATATTTCAAGAGTGTATGGACTTGAAAGAGATTGGAAATTTGAAGATAGGG
The DNA here is from genome assembly GCA_027563575.1 of Erythroxylum pedicellare. NCBI lineage: Eukaryota > Viridiplantae > Streptophyta > Magnoliopsida > Malpighiales > Erythroxylaceae > Erythroxylum > Erythroxylum pedicellare. The sequence continues at coordinate 39,757,166 of JAOQMP010000006.1, forward strand.
AAGATTTTGGAGGTGAATGATCATCAACTTAGATCCTATCCTGAACAACCTTACGTGGAGGAGGCTCAAACTACGACACCTAAGGATCATAATTGTGTCACATGAGGGGAAAAAGGAGTCGAGCCAACGACAATAAACCAAGACACTACTTGGGAGGCAACCCAAGCGAAGTTAATTTCTTTTTCTTTACATTTTTACATTTCTTTCTTATATGCAAGTGTGTTTTAAAGTTTGTTTGTTCTTACTTGTTTTTAAGTTTTCAACGAAATGAGAGAGAGAATAAAACAAACAAATAAACATTTTCTTCTTTTCTTTTGCTCCTAG
>JAOQMP010000006.1:39765997-39779118 GCA_027563575.1 Erythroxylum pedicellare
TGACACAAAATATCCCTGATATGTTTTATCAACTTCCAAGCCAAGAAAACATCCAACTTCACCTAGATTCTTCATTTAAAATCTAACAGTCAAGTTATTTGTTAACAGGGAAATTTCAACATCATTATCCCCCCAGAACTAGCAAGTGCATTTTTGAATATGACTTTACAAATAGGTTGGAATCTGAATTTGAAACTTTAAATCCACAAAAGGTGAAATAATGAGAAACTTTACCATACCAACCACGTGGAGCTTATTTTAAGTCGTACAACGCCTTCTTCAATCGACAAACATTGTTAGGAAATTGCTTGGCGATAAAGCCTTCAGGCTGCTCCATAAGCACTTCACGATCTAATTCCTCGTAAAGAAATGCATTCTTTACATCAAGATGCCATCATTTCCAGCCTCTACATGCTACAAGTGAAAAAATTGATCTCACTGTAACCATTTTTGCTACTGGGCTGAAAGTTTCTTCATATTCTAAACCATAGCTTTGAGAAAAACCACGAGCAACTAGGCGACCTTGTGTCGATCAACTAAACCATTTGTCTTTTTCTTTAACGATAAACCCATTTACAAGTGACTAGCTTACAATTTTCTGGTTTCAGCACAAACTCCCATGTCTCATTTTTGCTCAAGGCTTTAATTTTTTCTTACATGGCCACTTCCCAATTTAGACAGCCTTTTGCTTCTTCATATCACTCAGGTTCTTCTCCAACTATTGCTCCGAGAAAGCATGAGGCAACTGAACATTGATTTGTTTGCACTTCATAGTTTTTAAGATAACCAGGTTGCTTTTTCTCCCTTGTTAATCTTCTTGTAACCTAATTATCGACTTTTGCATCTGCATTATCTAACTCAGGAGTCAAAAACTCACCTTCCTCTCCATGTTTAGCGTCATCATCATTGAATAGATGTATATCAGTTTGTGGAATAAAATTCTGGTTATCTTAATCACCAACAATTTTGAAGTTCTTGATATAATATGTAGATGAGACTTCATCAAACACCACATCTCTTGAAGTAACAAACTTCCTTGTCTCTGGATCTATGCACCTCCAACCTTTCCTGTACAAATCATAGCCAACAAAAATACACTTCTTTGCTTTCAGGTCAAGCTTAGTTCGATTTGTTTTAGAGATATGAACATAACAAATTGAACCAAATACCCGAAATAATTTACATTTGGCTTTTCTTTATACAGAACCTCAAATGGGGATTTTTGTTTACCTAGACAAGGAGATAAACGATTGATCACGTGACAAGCAAACCGAATAGCTTCTGCCCAAAGCTCTTGAGGAAGTTCTTTATCGTGCAACCATGATAGATTAGTTGTACTAAGATGTGATATTTTCCTTTCAACAACCCCATTTTACTGAGGGGTATTAGGACATGTTATCTACCTTTAGATGCCATTTTTATCACAAAATATAAAAAATTCAGAGGACATAAATTCACCACCATTGTCACTCATTAAGCACTTCAACTTCAACTCAAACTCCTTCTCTACAGCATCTTTGAACTCAACAAACTTGGAGAAAGCTTCATTCTTTTCTTTTAAAAAGTAAACCCAGGTCTACGTGGAATAGTCATCAACAAACACCATGGCATGTCGATAGCTGCTGTAACCTGGAGTCTTTGTTGGTCCTACCAACTTAGTATGCACCAACTCCAACACAGTTGATCTTCAATTTGTTGAGTTCTTAAAAGGAAGACAATGTGGTTTGCCAAACTGACACCCTTGACAGATTATTGTTTTTTGAACGTTGCTTAGAGTTGGAATGCCATCTAATAGCTTCTTTGAAGAGATTTTCTCCAATAATTAATACCCTACATGGCCAAGATGAGCAAACCATATTGCCGCATTGTCAGATTGACTAGTCCTTTTTACATAGGCCTCTCCTAATGACATAACAAACATAGAACCTTTCTTTTGATGAGCACAAACAACATCAACAGTTAAATTTCTCATATTATCAAGAACGTACACATTATTTGGGCCAAATAGAACATACTTCCTAGAATCTGTAATTTGAGAGACAGAAATTAAAAATTTCTTCAAACTTGGTACATGATAAACATCATTTAATTTGACAACTCCAGTTTTTTGCATCCTCAACACCAATCTTCATGATACCTTCATTCATTATTGGATGAGTTGAATGATTGACTGTAACAATAACTCGATCATCGTTGTGTCGTCGTAACTCTGAAAGCAATGAATCATTTCCAGTCACATGATGAGAGCAACCAGAATCAATGATCCACTCCTTATTATAGTTTATATAGTTGACAAGAGGTTGATTTGCTATTAATTTGGAGCCTTCAACTGCTTCAATGGTGAAACACTGCTCCCACTTGACTTGATCATCATTTACATCTTCACAAGCTGCATTGACTTTGGAGAGTTCAACACGGTAGTTCTTTTGAATATGACCCAGCTTTCCACATCTATAGCACTTGATATAATTATTCTTTTGTGAGGTGTTGCCAGCACTTTTCTTTGCATTTCCATCTATGCTTTTATTTTCAGTTGTCTTCTTTTTACTAGACTTTCCTGTAGAGAAAAAAAAAACAACATCAGTTTCAGAGTTATGATTTCTGGCCTTTTGTCTTGCCAAGGCTTCCTGATTAGAGAGCAAATTTTCCAGCTCCTGTATGGATGGTTAAACTGCCAACCCCTAAATAGAGATAATGAAAGGTGTATATTCCTTCTTTAGACCACGAATGAGAAATTGCCTTAGCCATGCTTCACTGACCTTCTCATCAACATCTAACTCTGAAATCTCATCACAAATATTTTTAATTCGTAAAAAATATTCACGAATTGACATACCTCCTTATGTTGTCATTGCTAATTCATTTTTCTAACAATTGCAATCTCGGCATATTCTTCTTCATAAATAGCTTTTCAAGTGTCTCCCAGACTTGTTTTGCAGAGGTAACACCACGAACATGATCAATGAACTCCTTGCTAATTGAAGTCCTCAACACCAAGAGAGCTTTACCACACTTGCTCTTCCACTTTCTTTGTGACTCGGTATTCTCAGGAATGTCAGCTGGAATCTCTTAATCATCACCAGCAACAAGTTCCCACAGGTCTTGACCTTGAAGAAAAGCTTCCATACACATTCTCCAATACTTTTAGTTTGTTCCCACAAGTTTCTCGACGCCATATTGCGTACTAAAGCTGCTTCCTCCATTCACCGATTCCATTATTTCAATGGAAACCTGAAACCTTCAACCGTCTCGAACAAGACAAACTTGATAGACAAGAAGAGTAAATAAGGAACGAGAACTCGACGAGGCTCTGATACCATAAAACAAATAGAAGATAGGAGAAAACAGAGATGCACAGTGCTTAACAGAATGTGTATAAGAAGAAAAAGAAAAAAAAAAGAGCTGCTGTCTATATTTTATTGAACTGCAGCTGACAATTACAAAGTTCTGAAAGATTTATAGCAAAACAGAATAACAAACTATCCTTAAAAAACTCTTACTACTCACTAAAGAGTCTACCTACAGATAATCACAACGATTTAAAGGATAATCATTTGACTTGGTCTAATCCTAAAAAATAGGAACAGAAAGCTAAAAACTACAAATTAGTAAAGAGTAACTGAAATTGACAGCAGCAGATAAGTAAGATGCACTAATTTTTAACAAAGTTCACTGATCTATGGTAAAGGATGAAAAGACAGGAACATGTTATCGCGCTGATCATTTGCTCAAGGATTTTTGCAAAGATAAGCTTCAGAAGGATGTCAGTATCAATCCTGAGAAAGCAGCAGAATTGAAGCATGTTCTTGCTATATTAGACGATCTCTCTGCTGAAGAATTGGATGCTATGATTAGGCAGTATGGCATCACTGCCCCGGATACCAAAAACCCCTTGTCTGCTCCATATCCTTTTAATTTGATGTTCCAAACCTCCATAGGTCCATCAGGTTTGAGTCCAGGGTCAGAAAAAGGTTTTTCTTGACAGAAATAAGAAGGGTCTCTGCATCTAGAAACTCATTCCATCTTCCTCACTAAGACGTTAAAGTTGTGATTTGTAAGCCTATGTGTATAACTCTGCAGATATATGCGCCCTGAGACTGCACAAGGCATTTTTGTAAATTTTAAGGACTTGTACTACTACAATGGGAACAAGCTGCCTTTTGCTGCAGCTCAAATTGATCAGGCTTATAGAAATGAGGTACAAGCCATTTCTTATGTAATTCGTTTCCATGTCAATGCATTTATCTCAGTTTGTTCCACAGTTGGAGAAAATTTTCAATTTATCCTTTGTCTTTGGTGGTTAGTCCTTCGATTGTGCGTGATTACTCTTGATTAGGACAGTCATGGATTTAACTTTTCAATCCAAGTTTACAAAGTAACAGGATCTCTTGAGCTCCATCTTTTTTATACATTCATGTACTAACAAAGAGAATAAAGAGTAATCCTGTTGTAGGAACTCCTACACAGGACCGAAGAGGTCTTAGTCTTATCTGGATCTTATGAATCTCATTCCTCTTCCCAAAGGTCTAGTGCCCTCCTAAGAATTACACAAGAAACCATAGAAGGTGAAGAGGCGGTGTCACAACTAGTAAAACTAGGGATATTTGACACTTTGATTGTTGGTTTGGTGAAGTTAAGGTGCTAGTGGAATTCTATTTCTTTTGCGTTATTACTATTTTCAGACTTTTATAGCAAAACTCTGAATTATTAACATCGTGATTTACATGCTAGATATCTCCGCGACAAGGTCTTCTAAGAGTACGTGAATTTGCATTTGCTAAGATTGAGCATTTTGTGGATCCTGACGACAAATCACACCCAAAATTTCCCGAAGTTGCAAATTTGGAATTTTTTATGTTCCCAAGGGAATTACAGGTGTCTGGCCAATCAACAAGGATGATGCAGCTAGGTGAAGCAGTTTCAGGGGTTGATTTGATTAATCTCAACCTAATTTGCTCCTTCTACAAAAGAGCTGCTTTTGAGCAAATGGACTAATGTTGTAACTATTCTCACAATATCTTCATGGCGCATTACTTGGCAGGGAAAAGTTAATAATGAAACGTTATGCTACTTCACTGGGAGAACGCGTTTCCGACAACACCTTGCAAATGAGATGGCTCATTATGCAGCTGACTGTTGGGATGCTGAGATAGAGTGTTCTTATGGATGGATTGAGTGTGTTGGTGTTGCTGATAGAACTGTTTATGATTTGCGTGCTCATACAGTGAGTATTCTCTGTCAACTTGGTATTTTCTTTCATTTTATTTTGTTTTGGTCTATGTGGAAATCATAATAAATGTTTATATTCTTTGATGCAGATATGTTCTACAACATGAATGTAGAACTTGAAATGCTAACTAATGCTTTCTCACTTCACGATAGGACAAGAGTAGTGTTGCCCTTGTGGCACATGAAAAATTTGCAGAACCCAGAGAAGGGGAGGTAACACTTAATATCACAATGACACAGATTACAATAAGTTCTTCTAACGCGTGATGACACTAGTTTTGTTTTCGACTATAGGAACTAGTTATTGCACCAGCGAAAAAAGAGCCTGGTCTTGCGTTCAAGAGCAATCAAAGGATGGTGGTTGAAGCATTGGAGGTAAAAATAAAAACCCATTACTCTACTTAAGTGTCTGCTATACTTGCATTTTGAACTTAATCTGCCAAAATCAATGCAAAAATGATTTTCTTCAAGCTTAATTCCCGTTTGTTTACAGGCTATGAACGAAATTGAAGCTACGGAAATGAAAACTGCTCTGGATTCGATCGGAGAGGCGCAATTCCGTGTCTGCACTCTTGAGAAAGATGTGACAATAAAGAAGAACATGGTGACTATCTCTAAGGAGAGAAGGAAAGAACATCAGAAATTTTTCACACCATCTGTGATTGAGCCATATTTCGGTTATGAGCATTCCTTTTACACAAGGCCTAGTAAAACTGGGAATGAGCAGTTGAATGTTTTCGGTTTCCCCCCAGTGGTCGCACCTATAAAATGCACTATATTCCCACTAGTCCAGAATGAACAATATGAGGAAGTCGCAAAACATAGAGCCAAAGCATTGACTACTACTGGAATCTCTTATAAGATTGACATGACAGGTATGCACATGAAATGTCTCACCACATGATCTTGTGCTTCCATACTCATTTGTGTGCGTTTCCTTTCAGGTACATCTATAGGCAAGAGATGTGCAAGAACAGACGAACTTGGGGTGCCTTTTGCCATTACAGTTGATTCAACTTCGTCAGTTACCATTCGAGAAAGGGACAGCAAAGTTCAGATTCGTGTTTCTGTGGAGGAAGTAGCCAGTGTTATAAAGGAGGTGACTGAAGGTGAAAGCACATGGGCTGATATTCTATACAAATACCACTCTAGCATCTGTAGCTGAGAAGAGAATGAATGGATAAATAAATAAAAAAAGGATTTTCCCCATAATTTAGTTATGTCTTGTGAAACAATTTTCATGCCTTAAATGTCCTATTTTCATAACTATGTTTCATACCAATTGCTTCTATAGATGGAGCAACAGTCCACAAAGGAAGCAACGATGATGGAGGAACCCTTTTAAGAAAGTAGACTTGTATACATACATATATAGCTAGCTCCGTAGTAGAAGTTTAGCCTATGAGGAAGGAACCTACCTACGACTAGGTTTGAGAGAGATGCTGCCTAGAGCGGGAGTTTTTAGTATGGCAAGTGATCGCTGCCCCCACCAGAGACAGAAACAGACACAGGGACAGAACTAGAAGCAGCCACACTGTTGCGCTCTGCATGGCAAAGCTGACGAAGCTTGGTGGGCACATACCATATGGTCAGACGAGGATGAGCGTTGAAAATGGCGTCTATGTCCCAACCTTGGCGTGAAGCTATGGCCACAAGTGGCTTGTAACAAGCTTGCCTCCAGGCTCCAACATTCTCTCCCCTCTCTTTATATGCTCTCCTCAGTGCATTCGACCTCTCCTCGTCTAGGCAATGGAGGGCGTAGCAGTGCACGTAGTGTCTCATTTTAGGCTTGTTTATGTAACTCGCTCCTGCTTTCTTCGCATATCTGAACACCTGATTTGTCACCTGCATCCAAATGTTAATTAGTAATAACCTTATTCAAAATCAAAACGTATTTTGGCTAACTCTATGTCAAAGTCAGCCGGGCAGTGGAGAACAAGAGTCAGTCAAACAGCACATCAATACCACAAAAATCAACTGTCCCCTGCTTATCAGAGCACGTACCAAGTCATGGTACGGACCGGCAAAACAGGGTAAAGTAACTCGTAAAGGGGGTAGGGACCAAATCGACAGACAGAGCCCGTCAGTGCGTGACTTGTCATGTTCTATTACAGAACAGCTGTCGAAACCCGGACCTTATAAGGTAGGGGCAGAGACCAGAATCCAATGGCCCCAATGTGGGTCCCAACCAAATCGAATGTGGGGTCCACGATTATTAACGAAATCAAACGGCCCTCATCAGATGCTGTGATGCCTACCTTAGTTGGGCATTTTTCTCCACGCTCCTTGGCGATGTTCTGGACTTGGATCAAGAAATCACGACACTGTTCGTAAAGATGGAAGAGGTAATCAAGGCCGTTCTTTTTGCCACGTGCCACCTCCCCAGGCTCCGTCACGATGAAAGGATGCTCCCGCTGTCTCTCACACCCGGCGTCGCCACCAATAATATCATCACCGTCGTTTTCGTCGTCGTGATCAAAGTCAACCACCTTCGTCTGACCCTTCCTCCGCCTCTGAGGCTTCTTGTTCCTCTCCACTGCATCCGCCACCACTTCCCAAGTTCCTCCGCCCCCTCCGCCGCTCCCCGCCGCCTCCTTCTCTTGCTGCACGGGCTCCTCGGATAACCCTGATCTTCAAAGCATTTACATTAGAATAAAAGTTTCTCTTAACCACGTAAGACCTTCATGAAAGGATGGTTGCTGCCGAAATCAGTTACAGAAACAACTAATGGGTCTTTCCTTCTAATTACTAGGGTTAAGCAGAAGGTGCCAGCAAAACAGCGAAGAAGAGAGGCGACACTAAAAACTAAAACTCTCAGAACAGCCTCTTGTTATTTCTGTACCCAACAAAAAGAAAAGGCAACGAAAAGACATCAATCCTTTTTGTTGTTAACTACGTTACTTCATTTGCATAGGAACCCATGAGCAAGCGATGGAGTGCAGAAAAAGAGATGTATACTCTTGGGGTAAAGAGAAAAACCTCAATGAAAACTAGTGGCACATAGTAGAATATTAGCGAGTTAGGGACAAACCTTCTTGGGAAAGAGCATCAATAGCATTGGTAGTATCTCCCGAGAGAAGCTGTCTGCGTCGAGAATCCTCCTCCTCAACCCTCCTCCTCTCAGCTCTAACTGCAGCTTTAATACCGTACCTCTCTCCCACAAGAAGTTCCCACCTGAAAATCTGCGACAAACTGTTCATCATTTCGTCAAGCTCCTCGTCCTTCATGTCCAAAAGGGTACTCACAGTAAAACCCAACTCCGCTATTTTCGCTGCCGTGTAGTATCTTATTCCATATGCCTGAAACAACTCCTCAAGCCCACATAACTCCCTCGGCCTAACAGCGTACGCTACCGTATTCGCCGGTTGTGGAGGCGGAGCCGCCACCGCCTCCAGCATCCGACTGCTAGGCGGCACAACCGTTCGTGGGTCCCACTTGAACAAGCTCGCTGTGAATGCCTCCGGATCCATAGTCTTCTTGCTTTCTACGAAAACTAGGCTTTGCTCTGTGGAAGTGACGAGTTCGCTATGTAAAGACAAAGCGACTTTTTGTGTTCTTAATGTATACCGAAAACACCCTTTTCATGGTCAGAATTTTGTAGTTTCTTTATCGGGAAGCTAACTGAATCAGATGTTATGATGTTTCGTTGGAACTTTGACAGTTGATATCAAAACAGTCAGGCTTGTGTGTCAATCACCTCCACTTTAACCTCAGCCCTGAATCCATTCAGATCTTGACACGTCGCAATTCGTTAAGATTTGTTCTGGTTTCAACTCCGTACTGATCATCACATCCCGATACGGTGCTGGCCATTACCTGCAGATATTATATAGGTTCTACGTACAATAGATATCAACCGTCAGATTTGTAGCTTAAACGCATTTGTAGTTCAGGTCTATGTGAAGCAGGTTGCGTCTGAGAGTGCCTGATAATGTCCCCTGGACTTTCTAGTTGCACATGAGTTTCATAACTTAGTTGGACTAACCTGGTCTTGTTTAGTTCGTGCCCCAGCAAATGAAACCTTCTGAAACTTGGGGGTACGGATTTGGCCTCGTCTGCTTTTTCTTTTTCTTTTCTTTTCTTATTTATATGAAAAAGCGATTCACATATCTGCATTATCTTCATTTAAGGCTAATATGTACATTATTGGCAAACTAAACACTCGACATGATGCATATTTTTAATGCAGCTTAAAATATGTTGACATAGCATAGAAAAAGACATAATTAAAATAAGAAAGTTAAGCTCTATTTACATAATATATTCTAAATTGAATTGTTTTAGTTCTATTTAACATCTAATATTTATATCATTAATTAGTAAGAATTAACTTTCATTAATTTAAATAGTTTTAAAATGTCGCTTGTTTAGTATTAAATTTAAAGCTTCAATTTATGAATAAAATACAAAATTAATATAGGGAAGAGTTTTTTTCATTTACCTTTTTTTCCTTATCTGTCAATTTGGAGTAACTAATAAGGTAATTACTTTGTGACCAAAAAGTCACGGGTATAAGTCACGAAAATAAACTTTTTATAAAATATAAAGATAAGGCTGCATACAATGATACAATTGATGACCCTCTCTCAATCCTTGCAAAGTAGGAAATATTGTACATTGGAGTTTGCCCATATTCTTTGATGTATTTTAATTTTATATAATAGAAAATTGGTACTGTTGTCGCTTGTAACCAAATTAAAAAAGAAATCAACTTTCGTCAATACAAATTAATGTAGTTGTTGAAAGTAGGGATCGTTTCTATGAGAAATTTTTAACGGTAAAGAGTTTACGAGTTCAAAACTAAAATAAATTGAGGAGAGGTTTGGTTCACGTAATTTAAGAAATTAGAAATATCAAAAACTGAAATTAAACGAAAATATTCAGATCTGGAAATTCAGTAAACAAACATTCATTTTGGGTCACCGACATTATCACATTAATATGGATCCTTTATATAAAATTCAGTTCATCAACAAATATTCATGGAGTGATGTTTTCTCTTAAGTTTAAATGAATAGAAACATGTATTCTAAGCATCCTTATTAATCAACAACTTAGATAAGATCGTAAGTTCAATTAAGTAATAGCTTTAAGAACTAAGAAACCAATGAATAAGACAATACATGTACGACATACATTTAATCAATATGAGTTCTTAAAATTTCCAACTCTAATATAAAGAAGATAATCCTAATTATCACTTGTGATTAACAAAACTGAACATCATATTTTATTAATCTAGTTATTGAACGAATCAATTCCTAGTTGCACACCTAGAAATCAACAAATTCAATCATAAAAACAATTCAGAAGGCACTCAATATTTATCAACAAAACAAGCTTTATTGGAACATCTTACGCAGAATAGATGAAAATATAGTTTCCCTCAACCAAGAAAAGAAATTTAGTTACTCATAAAGAAAGTAAAAATTAAAGAAATAACAAAACACAAAGTCTCCATCCCTAGTCTTTTCATAGAAAATCCGACTTGTTAGATCTTAGGAGCCCAATTACATGGGAGATCTATATCATGGACCTAGTAATGAAACATACTTGTAGGCTTTGACACCATACTTTAACCTAAAACCTTAAGACATTAGGTTTATGGGTCCTTTCCACTTATATGTCCTTCACTTATTCTATTTCTTTCCAATGTGAGATTACTCACACTTGACATCCCAACAATCTCCCCCTCAAGTATGAACTTCCATATTAGACTTGAACTCTCCCTTAAACGAAATCCTTTTTGCTTAGCAGCTCGAGTATACGACGTCATCGAGAGTCCTTCTACTATACTGGTCTTAGCCCACCAGGAGTCTCCTTGTTCTTCTTCATGGGGAAGCAACCGCAGGATCCGACTACCATCTCCATACTCATCCCTTACAGAACCATCGACTCTGATACCACTTGACACTGTAGAAACGAAAACTACCTTAAAGGAAAATCTGCAGAAAATGTAAAAACTACCCTAACACTAAAGGGTGCATGAACAATAAAAATTCTTCTCCTTTATGCTTTTCGATCCTTCCTCTCTCTCCTTTGACGTGATCTTTAGCAGATAATTTATCCTCCAGATTCAAGTTGTCAATCCCCATCAATAAGGATGCAATCTGATTCTCAAAATCATAAAAATCTGAAGTGGATCAGATCTGTATTTTAAAAGCAGATCTTGCAGATAGATTTTGTCCTTACACGTGCTCACGTTTAGTCACTGAATTTACTGCCAATATTAAATTTTCGGATTGTTTTTGTTTCCTTTGCATCTTTTTGATTTAATTTCATCTCTTAAGTGTTAAAAATCATCTGAGAACAATTAAGAAACAAACTCATCAATTTTGAATAATGATTTCAACACATTAAAGAGATTTATATACAAAATAAGCACAAAATGATAATTTAATAAAAATTATAATTATTATTTATTAAGTGAATATTACATTAATTTGTGTATAAATTATTTCAAAAATTGAAAATTATACAGTTTAAATGTCTTTATTATTTATATTCTTGCACTAACCAGAAGGAATTTAGAAGCAACACCTTCTGGTGACCCAAAAGTAAATTCAACATTACCTAAAGGGTAAGAAGGTAATTTCGGCTTATGAATAATACAATAAAAGTAATACTGCAAAACCATGCATGCAGAGAAAGTACAGAAACTGCCAGAGTCAGAAGGGGCTTTCAGATTGGAACCACCCCCTCCCTTCAGGTCTCTGAAAAGGCCTGTTCTAGTACTTGCAAAAAGGAACAAGACGACCCCCCTCTCCGGCCCCCTTGTTTGATCAAGTGCTTCCGTGTGTACTTGTTACAGTTTCATCAGCGGTCACTATACCTGATCGTCTCATGCTTCATCCTACGTATCGATTCGTGAATGGTGCTCCCTGAATCCTGAAATTGAAAAAGATCAATACAGAAATTGATTCTTTTTAAGAATAGGGAAGCGAAACACATTGGTCAACCAGACAGTACTTAGGACCTGCCAATGAATTCATGACACGTCACATCTATGGATACTAAATATGAGTCAGTATGGTCAGGCCTACCTAGCTAACATGAACCTGAAACAGTTTTCTCATTACTTTTGCCTTACTTCACAGTTTATATATCATTATAATAATGGTAACAAATATCCTTAACAACATTCCACCAATATATAATGAATTTGATTTACAATGTCGTATATTTTGCAATTTGCATACATAATATGACTTCCAAATAAATAATTATATGTTTTTTAGGGCAAATCTTGTGACCCAAAAATAATAAGTTCAATTAACGATATTGACTTCGGATTGAATTAAAATTATCACCCACATATATTAACTTTACATTTTAGGAAAAAAAAATGGTAAAATAGATATAAATATTTTATATAATTTTAATAAAAATTATAATTAATAGTCAACTAGAGATGACAATAGGTAGGGTTCGATTCGGGTATTACTCAACCCATATTCATATCTCTTTTTTATGACTCAACCCATATCTATATTTATATTCATCGGTTTTTACGATTTATTATTCATATCTAAATCTATTGGATTATTCAGATTTTTGGATATTCATCGGGTTGTATAGCACTTAAAAATATAATTTCTAAATAAAAATATAAAGAGCAGATTTTTGCGAACAAAATCAAATTTACTATAATAATAATAAGTCAAGATTTATATGTCTTAAAAAATTATAAAATTGGAATAATAAAAATTATAATGGCTAGTGCAAAGACAACACATATTTTTCACGATCAAGAATTGAAACATAGACTGAAATATTCAAAGCTTTAATTTGTTTTTGCGACTCTACAACATTTAAAACTCCATCTTCATATCATTTGCATTATTATCATCCTATAAAAAATAAATATGATGAAAAAGTGAGGACTGAGGAGT
>JAOQMP010000006.1:39788233-39801181 GCA_027563575.1 Erythroxylum pedicellare
CAATAAATATGCCGAATTACTACAACCTAATTACAGGAAAGCAATTCATGAATACCCAACATTAAAGAGTTTAAGAAAGTAGCCCGCACCGACTAAGAAGAGAGCATAATGGTCAAAGTGCGTGCATCCACTTCTAAGATTATATGGCGATACCCTAAGTACCATGCTATCTTAGGCCTTATTTATTTTTGTTATTAATGTTACTATTGTTTCTATTTATTATTTAATTGTATTTATGTTTATTTGACTTATTCACTTAGTTATTTTATTTTATTATTTTTGTTTGGCATACTTATGCACATCAAATTTTAATTTTGAAGTATCTTCATGATACATTATATACTGTCTATCTGAAATAGCCTCTCTAGTAGGTAAGGGTAAAGTTATATACTATCAAACCTCTTCAGGCCCCACATCTTAGCGAGATTTCAACTAAAAGTTGATAATAGTTTTTCTGCTAATTTTTATTTATTATATATAGAGAGAGAGCAAGAGGGGAGAGAGAATACAAATAAAAAGTATATTAGAGTATATTTATACAAATAGAAAGAAAATTAAAAATAAATTATTTGTGAGAATTAAACAAATTATTAATTAAAGAATTTATAATTAAAAGGATAACACACTAATTACTTTCAAATTTTATTGGAATTTTAGTAATTTAGTATTAATTTTCTAAAATTTTAATTTAATAATTAAAATAAAAATATAAAAATCAAATCAAAATATTATTTATACTAATGTAAATTATCTTATTAAATATGATGAAAAATTTTATCTATTAATTATATTAACAAAAATAAATTTTAATTTGTCTAAATTTGAAAAGATTATAGTTTCACCAACAATCCAACAAAAAGTTTTTATTGGGTCTGGGTAAATATAATAGTACACAGTTTTACTCTTAATGACTAGAAAGACTATTAAGTAATGATGCATTTAAAAAATAAATAAAAATAAATAAAAATTTAATTTATTATTTAATTTTTGTTATAATTGCTAATCTTCACTTTTTGATCATAAACAATAATTAACTTGAAATCCGCAGGTCAAAGGTTGAAGAAAATGGCTGGCTTCTGGTTATGGACTGACATGGACTTATTATCAAACCTCCATTGAACAGTTAAGCAAATACAGTTTTAAATAATATATATGTTAAAAGCTTTTTAAAGAACACTGTTTCTTCCTCTAGCAAAATTTGCTTGGTCTTCGCTGTCGATGCTGTTCTTTTCTTATTTCCTGATTTGCTTTAGAGTTGATTTAACAAAACCCATTGCTTGTGATCCCAAGAAAACTCCCCAACTACTTGATTTTGTGACGTTTCAACCAGAATCTACTCCTGCTAATCTTCGTTTGGTTGATAATAATCACACGTCTTCTAAGGGCAGTTCTTCAAGCTTCATTGTCTTTGTGACTCCTACTGTTTATTAGTGAAATCTCACTGATTTCTTCCATTTTCGTATTGGAAATGGAGATACGGAGATGGGTTTTTGTTGGGGTTATCTGCTTTGCTGTTTTAGTGACGAGGACTAGCTCTGTGGGGCTTGGCAGGAGTCAACCTACTGAGAGGATTTCAGGTGTGTTTTCATATTCATTTTCGATGCAGTTGTTTAATAGGTGATAAATGGATTTTTTGTTATGGGAATTTCTGGTCTTTAATGATGAAAAAAGTTTTAATCATTTGAAGTTAGGGTTTTGGCTAGTTAGCAGATGAGATTGTGTTGCATCGGATTTATAGGTTAGCTTATTTAAAGTTTTCGATCTGCTTGAGTACGTTTATTTGTGTCTAAGAGAAGCTTTAAAGATGAACGCTCACATGTTAAATTTATTGAGTTACTAGAATGGCCTTTTGAAATGTAAGTATTTAATAGGATAAGAGTTACGAGTGAACTCAGAGCACTGCTCTGAAAGGTATATGCAATCAAACAGGCAACAAATGAGACTATTTATATCACAATGGGTATGTATTTTGATGTAATTTGGTACGAGTTGCAGATTGACGTGGGTTACTTTTAGCTGAGATGCTTTTGCAGCCGTCTTTGTTGTGCTATTGAGGGCAAGTTTTGGGAAGTGAAGAATGTAATAATTTGTAGGATAGTCATTCATGCGAAAAGCTAAGTCACTGATCTAGATATTGTCTCTTCGGTTGGCTTGGAGGTTGTGATGTCATTGGCTGTTTCAGGGCATAACACTTGTGATCGGTGATTTAGTCTAAAGCCTTTGGCTTCTATGCTAGCTGGTGTAAAGTGGTTGGGATATATGATATAGACTTGAACCTACAGCCTATGGTAATACTAGCTTGAGACTAACTACTTGTAAATTGGAAAAAGCTGTTTATTTTGTGTCTCATTATTTTGATATCAAGAGAAAGTCGGAATTTAAAATGCTGAACTGTTTTGAAGCTTCATCTATGACAAAGAAAGGAGCAAAAGTTTTCTGTATTTAGCTACAGAGGTTCTCCAAACATTTTTGTATTGAACGTGAAGAAATGTCGAGGACATTTGATTTGGTTAAGCTGGAAAGAAATGGGATAAATAAAGGATCATTCTTGCCCTGTCAGTGAATGTCTGATAGTATAAAACTGTTAGCTTCAATTTATGAGATTTTTAATGTCAATCTTATCCTGGCTGTAGGTAGTGCTGGTGATGTTTTGGAAGATGATCCTGTGGGAAGGTTGAAAGTTTTTGTTTATGAACTTCCAAGCAAATACAATAAGAAAATTCTGCAAAAGGACCCCAGATGCCTCAATCACATGTTTGCAGCTGAGATCTATATGCATCGCTTTCTCTTATCTAGCCCTGTTCGTACTCTCAATCCTGAGGAAGCTGATTGGTTTTATACTCCTGTATACACCACGTGTGATTTGACACCAAATGGCTTACCTTTACCTTTTAAATCACCAAGAATGATGAGAAGTGCGATACAACTCATTTCTTCTAACTGGCCTTACTGGAACAGAACTGAAGGAGCAGATCACTTTTTCTTAGTGCCGCATGACTTTGGAGCATGCTTCCATTACCAGGTGTGTGTTTATTTACTGTTTCTTCTTTTCTTCCCTGATCTCCTTAGATCCGTGACCAAATCCTTTTGTACATTCTGAACCAACCAACCTGATTTATGCTTATTAGGTGTTGCTTACTTCTATTCAGCTTTCTAATTTTTGTTGCGAGGGTCTTTGTGATGAATTTCTACATCTCTTTTACAGGAGGAGAAGGCAATTGAAAGAGGGATTCTTCATTTGCTCCAACGTGCAACATTAGTGCAAACTTTTGGACAGCGGAATCATGACTGCTTAAAGGAGGGCTCAATAACAATCCCTCCATATGCTCCTCCCCAGAAAATGCAAACACACCTGATTCCAGAGAAAACTCCTAGGTCTATCTTTGTTTACTTTCGCGGGCTGTTTTATGATGTGGGAAATGATCCTGAAGGTGGCTATTATGCAAGGTACTTATCATTTAGTTCATATGTTAAATAAGAATTCTTAGCTGTTCATGTGTCTACCTTTATAGGATAAAGTCTCAACTACGCTTGGGACTGAAAATCCTTGTTAGCAGAAAGCATTATGCTCTAGATCTTGACCCTGAAAAAACGTTAATCATGTCGGTGGAGTTATTTAGTTTCTTTATGAAGCAGAAGATAAAAAGTTTTAAACTCTATTCTTGCTCTCGTCTTTTATAGGATGGTGAAGTTTTCTCTTGTTTTTTACAGAGGGGCTCGTGCGGCAGTGTGGGAAAACTTCAAAGACAATCCACTTTTCGACATTTCTACAGAACACCCATCAACTTACTATGAAGACATGCAGCGAGCTGTCTTCTGTTTGTGTCCACTTGGCTGGGCTCCATGGAGTCCCAGATTGGTTGAAGCTGTTATATTTGGTTGTATTCCTGTCATTATAGCAGACGACATTGTCTTGCCCTTTGCCGATGCAATCCCATGGGAAGAAATCGGAGTTTTTGTTGATGAGAAAGATGTTCCTAATCTGGACACAATCCTCACTTCAATCCCACCTGAAGTAATATTGAGGAAGCAGAGATTGCTTGCAAACCCCTCAATGAAGCAGGCAATGCTTTTCCCACAACCAGCTCAACCAGGAGATGCTTTCCATCAAGTTCTGAATGGACTTGCGCGCAAATTGCCTCATGACAGAAGTATTTACTTGAGGGCAGGTGAAAGGATCTTAAACTGGACTGCAGGTCCAGTTGGTGATCTCAAACCTTGGTAGAATGGATAAGCATGTTAGATTGTTACCTCTTGAAAAAGGTTTAGTATTGTTTTCTGTTCTGGTCAATAGAGGTGGCTAATCAAGTTGCTGATTATATCAAAAGATGTAAATTGTGACTCTACCAGAATGTCTTGGATTGTGCATTCCTTTTTGCAGGCTTAGGGGTGTGCCTTGCTATGTCATAGTGAAGAAACTTTGTAATCAGGACCAATAAAGAAGCTTATGGCAACTTATTATCAGGGTTAATTCCCATTTTCTGAATCAATGAAGTGTGTAACTGTCTGGTAACTTGGAACCCTGATGGGCAAACTAATTTTTTAATTTTTTGAAGGATTAAATAAAAAGCATATGAATATGAGTTCATAGTGGTGGCATCTTTTGTGGCCGGAAGGTTACGATTGAGTTATGGAAATAACCTTTTTTGTATAGTGTAAAGAAAAGATTGCGTACAATTAATAATTTTCTTTTAATTTTCATAAAGTGTAGAGTCTTTATAGTTTAAAATTTGATTAAATTTAAGTTATTTTTTTTAATAATTGAATTATAACATTGACCTTTAATTTTGTGCCGGCCCAGTCAAGTTGGACTTTAGCTTCTTCCCAAGTCCTTGACCGGTTTTTTTAAGAAAGGAGCATGACAAGGACGAAAGGTATGCAAAAAAGTGGTTAAAACAGGGCCTATGTTGTGTGGGGAGTATGACAGCCACGCTTCCACATGTTCTAAGAATAGCCAAATACTACTCAACACTACACAACTCTCATGTCTCTCCCTCTTATCTCCTCATCTCCACCTTTTGTTTGACAAACAAAGACTGAGAAGAGGACCAAAGAGAAGCTGCTAGAAAAATGGCCCTGCGTGTACCAACCACAAGGCTTCATGCCACCAAATCTTCACCACCACCATCACCTCTTTTAGCTCCTACTGCCAGTAGTGTTGGCCTGAGAGCACCAATTGATCGTTTTGCCTTAAAGTCGTCTTTCTTTTCACCTTCACTTCACCTCTTGCTTGCTTCCACCACTCAGCACCATGCTGTTGCATC
Organism: Erythroxylum pedicellare; assembly: GCA_027563575.1. Classification (NCBI taxonomy): domain Eukaryota; kingdom Viridiplantae; phylum Streptophyta; class Magnoliopsida; order Malpighiales; family Erythroxylaceae; genus Erythroxylum; species Erythroxylum pedicellare. Next base: position 39,793,498 of record JAOQMP010000006.1, read on the forward strand.
TTCATTTCCTGCTCCTAGATTTTCCATGCGTGTTGCTTCCAAGCAAGCTTATATATGTCGTGATTGCGGGTACTTTCTTGTTTGTTTCCAGTTTCTTGTGTCCAATTTATTATCTCGATGACTTAACTGAAATGCGGGAAATTTTGGTATGTTTCTGATGATGCAGTTACATTTACAACGATAGGACTCCCTTCGAGAAGCTGTCTGACAAGTTTTTTTGCCCTGGTAATCGCAAAGTTTTATCACTTTCTAGGAGTTGATGTATATACTTGCAGAAAAATGAAGAGTACATTCTTGGTTCATGAAAACCACAAAATGGCGTTTTCTGTTCTGTCTTGATAAGCTATCTTATCCATAGTTGATGATTCCATTGGTTGATAGGCTAGAATCTTATCATAAAGCACGGGCAATTGCAGAAAGTTGTGAGATAAGACTAGAGATTGGGTTTGAGAGTCGGAAGTTGCAGAATGGGCTAGGCTAATTGCATGAAATGAACTTTTCTTTGCAGTATGTGGGGCTCCAAAACGAAGATTTAGGCCATATACACCTGCAGTGGCTAAAAATGCGAACCAGGCAGATATTCGAAAAGCACGTAAAGCAGAGCTTCAGAGGGATGAAGCAATCGGGTAAGCTTAATTCTGTAATAAAAAATATCACTCATCTACTAGTTTAGTTATCTTATGTTTCACACTGCAAATTCAATCTTTTACAAGGTTAGTTAAACTTTGACAGGAAGGCATTACCAGTTGCCGTAGTTGTTGGAGTGGTGGCCCTGGCTGCTTTATACTTCTACCTGAATAATACCTTCCAGGGTTAAGCTATAGATGATCCTCCTGCCCGAAGTGTAGAACCAATGCCGCCACTTCTCTGCTTTTAGCAAACTATTCCTGTAATCTTCTTCCATCTTGGAACCTCTGTTCCTCTTTAGTTTGTAGAACACGAAAAGTAAGCTACTGATCATTTTCAATAACAAAAGAAAGAATTGTCTGATTCTCATTTTTATGCTTGGAATCACAAGGCGCCGATCTGACTTATGCTCAAAACTTACTCTACTTGAATTAATTTCTAGTCTGATTAAAGTCTAAGATAGATCAGAGCGTGGAGTAGATAATTCAATTCTACTTACAAAATTGCAGTAGGATAGTTGTCATTTACATTGCAATACTCTCCCGATCTCTAATGGGGGCAAGCAAATTTGTCTGCCCTCCCAGCTTCCATTACATTAGCAGATAATGCTCATCAATCGCAAAGCTAACAGGGTAAAGACCAGATTTATGGATAATATGAAGTTTGAAACTTTACACCCGATATTCATTAACAAGTACTCATTCTTGCAAGACGAGAGACCCCTCGATTCTTTTCTCCAAAGACTCCAGAGGAGGGTAATTCAAAGGTGAAAACATGTCATTGACGGTGGAGGTTGGGGCTGGCTTGAATTCATAAGGACCTTCCTTCACTCCCCAGACCTGTGACCAGCAACACAAAACTTATCATCTTTTTCGCTCTTGCTCAGATAAGTAGATGTATATATATACCTTAAAAGACCAGAAAATAACCTGATTTCCATCCTCATCATAGCCCCTATCCCAGGTATGTACTTCATTGTTCTTTAAAATTGAAAGTTCTGAGGTGCAGTATGTTGCTCCATTCTGTCAGAAGATAAACAACAAACGATAACAATGTGGTGTCTACTCTCAAAAAGAAGCAGAACATTTGGACTACAGGATTCCTTAAAAACAGTCTTCAGTGTGAAAAGGAAATACCCATGAATTTGGGAATCCACCAGGCGGTGTAGAACCTTCGTATAAGCAGCGTTTTCCACGGTCACAGCGTTTAAGGTGAATAGTTGTCAGATGTTCTCCCATGTCCTGAACATATGTCAAAAAGTGAAATGCTGTTAAATTTAGCCAGCTAACATATGAACTGAACAATCTAGGTAGTTCAAGAAAAGGAAACAGGTCATCACTGGCCAAAAACTTTGCTATAAATAGATTATCAAGTTCTGTTGGTGAGAATTACATAAAAACAAAACTGAGACAAATTTTATTGGCTTAACCATCAAAAGCTCATGCAGTTTATGGATTAGTCTTGGAGAATTATGACATGAATGAACCCTGGAGCACCATCTGAATGGGCCTTAGCAGTAATGCAATCTGCAGAAGTAACCAAGTAACTGCATATAGAAATAATTTCTGTAATAAGACTTACTCCAATAACTTCTTCAGGCAGTGGTCGCTGGTCCCTTGGTCGGTCACAGAAGTTCTTGTACTCCTCTGCATCTCTAATGGCATATGTACTTACCTGCCCAGAAATTTTGTTAAATCAATGAAGCTCCATTACTTGAATGCCGCTATACATGAGAATAAAAAGTAACTAAAAGAGAATAAGCATAGTATGATCTCCAGGTTTAGTATTAACATTGTGAACAAAATCATTTGAATTACTCGTCCATGTTCTCATTCAGCTCAAAATATCTGAAACTACTTAGTACCAAAATAAAACTACTTCCATTCAAAAATTTTTTTTTTTAAAATGCTAATCAAGTATTCAGATAACAGGTTATGTTACGAGCATCATCAATATCGTAGATACCCAAGTACCAAAAACTATGAAGCAAAAACATATTTCCGAATACTTAAACATTAAAACATAGATAAATTTGCAATGTGTTGCTACAAACAGTTATGTTGCTCTACTCACTAGGAGCTCACCTCAACATCGCACTTCAACTCCTTGGGGCAAGGCTTCACCATGTAAAACCTCTGCAATAATAAGATATTTGAAACTTTTAGTCACATGACATTTCAGAGGATTGAGAAGTAAGATGTCATAAGTTAATTAGTAGTCAAATTCACTCCTGGATGCAATAACGTTTATAGGTAACAGACTCCAGACCAACTCCCTGGCTAAAATGAAAAGAAAATTTTCAAATACAAATAACCAAAATTTAGTCAGAAGTTAGTTTCATTATTATGTAATAACTGAGCATGCCTTTAGAATTGGCATTTCTTCATGTTTAGACTAGCAGAACTGAGCAACGTATTACAACTTCATTCATTACCTGCCGAAAGGGTTTTTGAGGAGTCCTCCAGAATGCCTAACAAATTAAGGGAAAATCAAAAACTCTCAGCAATTTAAACCACAAAACTGAATCTAACAGAACTTTTTAAACAAGTAGATCATACTAACTTGTTCAAAATATAAAACCTTTGAACCATCCACCATGTCAACTGCCGGGCAAGTAAGCATTCTGCAGATAAGGTAGAGCTCACAGAGTTCAATAACTAACCAAATCTTGGCAAAAGTTTCAGCTTTTCACATTCAATTCAATAACATATGGAGATTGGCTGAAGATTAGTAGAACTATTTTCTCCAGCTGAACTCGCCACTTATTCTTAACTTTCAAGATCAAAGTAGATAAATAAAGACAAAACAGAACAATTTAAGCACAAAGGGTACCTAATATTGAAGTAATTATCAGGATCCCTAGAAGCTTGCTCCGCCGAGAACTATTCCCATCACCAAAAAGAAAAAAGGATGGAATTAAAACATAATTCAAGCAAAGGAAGATCATAAAAGGCAAGTAAGAAATGTTCAACCTTTTCACCGCTAAGAGATTGAGTAACGATTCGAGAATGATCCCAACGTGTGGTAGACTTAGTGAGTCGTTTCACGAGAATAGCACCTCCAATCAAAAACAGCGTCTTCACTGCAAATCCCCGAGCTCGGCTCCACCCGTTTGAGTCTGAATCATTTCCCATTCTTATCTTCACTTTTATATACTTGCCCACATCAAGAAAACACCCGTCATTATCAGCACCACCGTAATCTTCAGCTGCGAGGAACTCGATATGAACCTTATGTTGGCACGCAAGTATAGAATTGAGCAAGTGAAAGATGGAAACTTTGGTCGAAACAACTAACGATGAGTCTATGATTTGATTGAAGATAAGAGTAATTTATCAGTTTGTTTGCTGAGTATGGAATTCTTCGACGGATACAGAGCTTCGACCGTCACGTAGTGGGAGTGGGATTGGCGTCACGTCAGAGCTCTATTCTTTCTTTTGATTTCACGGCTCTCTGTCGTCCTTTAATTTGACGTTGCACAATGACTTATCTACCCGTCTCTATTCTCTCCTCCTCGCAAACTTGAAAATAATAATCATAATAATAAGAAATTATAGTTAGATTATTATTTCAAATAATTTGATTTTTTAAATAATATTATGTTAATTAAAATTTTAAAATAATATTAGGTTAATTAAAATTTTAAAATGATATTATTTTAATTTTTTTTCTAAAATAGCATTATTTTAAGAGGATTTCGACTTACCACAAGTCACAAACAACCCTTACTATTCATATGTGCATCGAGTAAAATTTCAAATAAACAAAATAAATCGTTAATTATGTATTTTAATAAATTATTTAATAAATTAAATTTAATTAATAATTATATATTTCAAATAAATTATTTAACGAGTTAACAATCAAAAATCAAATACCAACTATTCATAAATTTTAAAATTTTAAGGATTAATTTACAAATTATTCCAAATTTTGATCATATCATATAGAATTACTTTTTTCACTTCTCGTATTGAATGTCACCACTTCTTCTTATTGTATATTTCTTTTGGAATATTTTCCATTTATATATTCAAAGTATTCATTAAGGGTATCTAATAATTCAATTTGCTTGTGAAAATGTACGAATACTTGTCATTTCCTACTTCTTGCTCTCTTTTGATTCAAACGGCAACAATTGCTTGACCTCACTGGAGAATGCGGCATGAATTTGTAAACCTGAAAATTAGGGATGACAGTGAGATTGAGCCTAAACTCAAATTTAATTTGTAAGTCCAAATCTATCTTAAAGTGTAATCAGACTTTAAGGTAAATTAGGGATGATAGTAAGATTGAGCCTAAATCTAAATTTAATTTGTAAGTTGCCTAAATCTAAATTTAATTTGTAAGTCCAAATCTATCTTAAAGTGTAACCAGACTTTAAGCTTGCTTAAAGAGTTCGAGCTAGGGATGACAATGAGCAATCTATGAACTTAGAATCAAGTGTTTTGAATAGACCAACCCTTAAGTCATACTTAGGTTCAACTCGGCTCTAAGATCTAATTATTTTAAGCAAAACAACAATGAACAACCCATGGACCTAGATTTAAGTGTCATAAATCAAGCCGAAGCTCAGGTCTAGCCCAACTCAAGATTCAACTATTTTAAGTAAAATAACATCGTTTTATTTAGAAGAATTAGTTGTCAAAACCTAATTAAAAATGTTATTTTATATTTTTAATTAAAAATATTATTTTAAAAACATTGAAGTGACTAACTCATAAGTTAGCCCATTGCCCATTGTCATCCCTTCTTAAGTCTAATTGAATTTCAGATAAAAATTTGAGTTTGGGTAGAACTAAGTGCCCTCGAGCCCAGAGCCCAAAGCCCAAACCAGTTGTATTTGGTTTTATCCGTTAACTTCGGGTTTGATTGGACTGGCCGAGCCTTTTTCATAAGCCCAAGTGAGAACATACATCTCAAATACAAGTACCATAGAGATTCACAGTGCAAAAGAAGAGTACAAAGGCCTACAAACAGGACTCCTTTCAAGGCTTCACATATCCATCAGCCATTATTCGCACTATTATAACTAAGTAAATGGGATTAGAAAAGGGCCAAATATCATTCAGCTATTCTGGACATGTTACTCGCATAATAGAAGCTCCAGTTAACTGGCAGGAGAGCTACTGGTTCCCAGCTACAGGGCTGCCAGGACCTTTCTTGATATCATCCCAGCCTCTTACCCACTGCCGACCAGGTACGGCTCGTGTCTCAAGGGCAGAATGATTATTGAGGTTACTCATAATCTTGTCGTGCACAGCGGAGAACACCTATCAAGAAAAGTGAGTCGCATAAGCATAAAACGAACATGGTTACAAGAGATAAGGTGAGTAACCAAACTGTAAGGCCATTTAAGCTTATCATATCTCACAGGATTTTTGCTAACTGCCTCAGGAGCTTGCTCCTGGCCAATTAACCACTTCCACAGATCTGGATTCTCCTGCGTAAACAGAACATGGGTATAAGACATTGACCAAATCTCTTACTACCTCTCATAGAAAGCATTTTCTAATAGGATTTGGAAAGCAAAACCAGTGTACCTTTTTTTGGTACACCTGCTTTTACTCCAACCCGACCTTGCACTTTTAATTAAACGTGCAAAGAAATGTAAGAAAATTCTAGTGGAATAATTCAACAGTTACCAGGCACATCCCCCTTTGTTTGTTTGAAGTTTGAATTAGAGATTACAGATCTCTTATGAATCTCAAAGACAGTCATGATTCATCTTTAATGATTACATATCCATGCAAATGAGTAGAAGTTAGAGCATGCTTCTGGTAACTTGTGTGTGGAATTGACCTAGCAACTAAGGTTAAATAACTTAGATCCTACCATCCATAATTGAGAGGAGGAAGAAAGGTTAAGCATTTGAATGCCCTCAAATAAGTAGATATCTTAGTAACTTCAATAGCACAGGCAAGTGATCATGGATATAGAATAAGGTCACTCCAATCAGCTATGTTATCCAAAAGCTTCTAAAGCAAGTTTTGCATTAATGACCTTTTCACTTGCAAACAGAACAGAGAGCACTGGAAAGTGCAAACTTATAACGTCATAGTAAATATGTCGCATTTCAGGCTCGATCCAGAAAAGAACCTTGTTCTTCCACTCATACATAACAAGAAGAACTCTGGTTAATATTTATTTTGAGTACATTCAATCTAGTCGACCCCTTACTAGTCAAACACCCAAAACCATCTTCAACCATACGGTTAAAACAATATCATAAATTAACAATTCAATGTATCAGAACTCGTGAACTAGGGTAAGGGAATGCTTAGTTATTTCTCATAATATGTATTGGTCCCGGTCATATTGGTCACTTAGATTAACACTTAATCAAAGCAAGTTATTAGCGGTGTCTAGCAACACATCATGACCCTCAATTGATCAAAAAGTAAGTGGTTTGATAAATAAATATGTGCTCACCACGAACTATCTCGCAAACCCTCTCATAGACAATTATTGTGCAATTCGTCATTTCACCATGTTTTACCTCACTTGGTTATGAGTATGAGCAAGGTGTCAACTCTTACTAGATTGACTACGTCAAATCTAGTTCAAATGCTATCAGTTCTTGTCCTGGGACTCATTACTCTATATGTCAATGAAGACATTTTTCATGACATATATATTCCGATCAGAGATTTCCAAATAATGACCTTGACAAGAGGTCGTGGGTATCATCTTCTGCTATCACAGAAATAGTGAATCCTCTATTGGCTACTCAATTATCTTCGAATATTTCAAATTGTACCCAATCACTACCCTATAAGCGACCTCTGTAAGGCAACAAGAAATTGAATCAAAGCACAGAATCAGTATCGAAGATATCTTTGAGTATCTCAAGTCTAAGGATACTTGCACTATTGTTATAATGAGATTATCACTGATATTAGAATAGAACATCCATGTGATGATCTCATGGTAGGTCATCTAATATACTTACTACCTTTAGTAAGCATTCACATCTCAACTCTAAACATCTCATGTGTACAGTTTCTGAGATCCACTACTTGATCAAATCAAAGAATTTAACATGTGCTAGTCTATC
>JAOQMP010000006.1:39814660-39826170 GCA_027563575.1 Erythroxylum pedicellare
ATAGTTATTCATGAAAAAGTTAAAAATAGGTAGAGATGAGTTTTGTATATTCCTTAAATTAATAGATTTTTTTAATACATATCTATTCTGATTTTAGTTTCTCGTAAACGTAAGACTGTTAATATGTTAAGAATACCAAACAACCCGTTAATTCTTAAGCCTTGATTGCCTGAAACTCGATCTTGATTTGAATTACAGACGGATCTAAGAAAATCTCACGGACAAAAACCTGACATTCCATCTATATCAGAGCCTGACGTAACCTTCAAGTCATATTCATCTCCAAAGTACCCTATGGTCACATCACATTAGCTAAGACAAATACAGAACCCACGAAGCAAGCCCTTTTTTCCAACGTTGACAGTCCCAGTAAACTTTCATCACTGCCTCCAAGTTCGTTCTCCTTCTCTTGTTACACTATCTTTTCGAAAGATGTCCTCATCAGAAGCTCAACTCACGTCTCTCTGCAAAAAACTTTCCTGTAATAGCTTCATCAGGAAGCAAAGCAAGCCAAACTCCGGTGTCAGCGCCCTCCTCAGCAGATATACTGCCCGTCCAAGCTGTCATTGCGCTCTTCACCTTTCCTGGACAGTAGCAGTTGACATAAATCTTCTCGCCTTCTGGCCGCTCGGAGAGTATTTTAGCCATTAGTCTAGTGTAAGCATTCACTGCAAGTTTCGAGAGTGAGTAGTCGGTTTGTGTCTGAGGCCACCCACCTTCTGTCCAAGTTCCATTTTCAACTTGTTCAAGGAAAGTAGAGACCATATTGTCAATTAATTCCTCTGATAGAGTTTCTAAATCACTCAGTTGTTGTCTCAAAGTTTCGTCCTCGATTCTCTGTCAGTGATCAAAAAGCAATTAGTGGGTATTCGGAAATATCAAACAAACTAGTTTAGTTTATATACAATCAAAGAAACAGAGATTATTACTTACATTTCGCTTTCCCTTCAGTCTACCATGTCGAGAGCTCAGATTAACAATACGAGAACCTGCAGCAGAAGGTCTCATTATTGGAATCATAGCTTTAGTCACGTTCTTGGTGCCAAAATAGTTAGTAGCCATAACCATCTTTGCATGTTCAACAGAATTACCAGATCCGAGGTTGTAATTAACACCTGCATTATTCACCTGAAAAAAGATAAACATAGCTACATAAGCAACCCAACGACAGCTTTCTGCCCTAAACAATCAAGTCTCTTACCAGAATATCTATACCGCCATAGTTTTGCTTCACCCATTCCGCGAACTCATTGATCGATGTAGACTCCAAAACATCGAGTTGATGAAAGGCAACGCTGAGTCCTGATTCTTGCAAGACATTAGCTGCTTCCATGCCTGCGCTACTTACTCTTGAAGTCAGGATTACTGTTAATCCCTGTTCTGCAAGTTGCCTCACAATTTCAAAACCTATCCCTCTATTAGCACCAGTCACCACCGCAACAGTTTCCGATGACCACCACCTGAAAAGCACCCGTAAACACATTTCCCTGAATTTAAGTGGCCAAGTTACATTGGAAAAATCTCAGAACAGAAAATGGAGAAGGTTATAACGGACTTGCGTACCTTTGATGATCAGAGTAAGGAATGGTTCGGAGAAGGGAGATCTCTTGGAGACTCTTGTCTCTCTTTTCCTTGCTTCCCATTTTCTTTCTTCTCTTAATTTCTTGGTTATTTTGATCCTTTCTTTTTGGTTCCTATTGGCGGAGAGATAGAATGAAGAAATTTTCATTGATTATAGGAAAATTGCAGAAACACCGTGAGCGGTGGTTTAGGAGAGAACAACAGCCAAAGTTCTTAAGCAGGCATGCATGCATGGTTTGATACATGATTTGTGCCTCATTTTTCTCGCTTCCAACTCTTTCTCTATCACTTACACGCCTAGACACAAGCCTGATCCAGTCAAATGCTGGTCCGCTAGTTTAGAGGTCAACTTTGCGACTTTCATGCTCCAAGTTTGTGGGTAGTGTATTGTGACAGCTTACCATCGCCGGTTAATTAAATTTAGGGTCAAAAAGGTATGTGTATTTTTTATTTTAAAAATAATTTTAAAAATTTTTAATCTCTCTTATATTTCAATTCAAAAATAATGAAAAAAACACATATTATGACTAATTAAATACCACTCGTCATATTGTGACTAATTAAATACCACTCGTACGAGAGCTTAACTCATCTTTTAAATTCGATTTAAACTTTACTTAAATTAATAATTTAATATAATTATAATAAATTATTAATTTTAGTCATTTAATTAGTTTAGTTTAAATTTAAATGTTAGGGTAAGTAGTTATTTATGTGACTTTAAATTGATTGTGACATTTATACTGAGTGTATTTCGTTATTATTTTTTAACTGAAGAATAAGAGAATGAACTTTTTTGAAAAATTAAAAGTTAGAATGATTTTTTTATATAATTTTAAAAATTAAGGAATTCTTTTAATTTATTAAATTACAGGAGAAGTTCATGCCTTTTACTCTTAAATTTAATTTGGATCAATTGAATTTCAATTTCATCTAATTGACTTAATTTGGTTAAATATCAAAATTGTATAAAAATCTGAAATTTTGAGTCAAAAAAATCAAATTTGGTTTGATACATTTTTATCCTCAATTATAAAAGAATATTTGCAATAAAATGAATTCATATAAAATAATTCTCGTATTAAAAATCATAATTATTATATATTAATTAATTTGAAAATATAATTTACAAAATATATTTTTTAAAATAAATTCTTAAATTATTTAATAATTAAATATATTTAAAATTCACGAAGTGATTCATCCAGTAATTTAATAAATTAATCGATAATTTTATAGCTTAATTTGCGGTGAATATCATAAGCAACTTATTGATCAAAAATTCAGAATATAGGAGTTCATTCTTCCCATGAGGTGAGTTCTGACCATTAGGTTGTGATTAAGATATTAAGAGGTTTAAGATTTAAAAGGTTTAATTAGCTTCTACACCCTTACTAAAATTTCACTCAAGATAATAAAGTGTTTAAAGTGAAAAGTATCATACCCTCAAATCAATGCATAATAGAACCCTTGCAATAGGCTTACAATTTTATTAGACTGTCATAAAATTGACTAACGATTGAATATAATTAAATAATTTAAAATATGATTTAAAATAATAGTCCTTATTTATTGAAGAGTTTAGAGTTATTAAAAAAGAAACTATTAAAAAATTAATTGATTTATTTCAATTTATAAGAACTTAATAATTTATAAAAATTAATCGATTAATTAAGAAATTGACTTAATTTTAATAAGTAGAATTATTAAAGCAAATTGAACCAACAATTTGAAAATTGAAAAAAAAAATAGACGGTTCAAGATTTTTACGATTGAGCTGGTCAAACCTGTTAAATTCTTTAATCAGTGGAATTTGTAAATATTCTTCATATCCTAAATTGCTAGGGATGGCAATTTGGTTCGGGTCTGGGTTGACCGACCCAAGAGCTAGTATTGCTTGGCTCAACCGAAACAAGGGTCGGGCTAGGTTTGGGTTAGGGAGGCTCAACCAAAAGTGACAAAACGATGTCGTTTTGACAAAAAACTTTTTTGTCTTTTTAATTTCTTAAAAAAAGATCGATCGAGCGGATCAGCCCATGGTCGGGCCGATCCATAGATTGTATAGTCCTAAATTGGTTGGGTTTCGGGTCGAGCCATAAGTCAGCCAACATTTGATCCTAGCTCGGCCCATTACTATCCTTATAAATTACTGATAATTAGATTAATATTCTCAAGTTGAAAAGAGAAAAATAGTGTATAACAAAGGAATAAATTTAGATCATTATTAAGTATTATTTCATATGACAAGGAATAATATTAAAGTTTTGTGATTTAATAATAAATTCTCATTTTTTCTAGATATTTTTTCCCATTAAGTTTCCATAATTCACTTACCAAAATTGATTAAAAACAGATTAAGTCAAATTAAGTAATCTATTTTTAATTTTTTATTGATGAATTTAGCTAGAGCTTTTGGATCAATAAAAGCTGGTTATAACTTGAGGATCATGTCCTTATCAAAAGACCAGTCATGTCATTACTAGTTAAAGCCAGAGTTGAAGAACTGAGATTAAATTTCCATAATTCCTGAAGACAAGATTTGCTCCGTACAACATCACGGCCGACAGCCTACAATGGCTTTCTACCTCCAAACCACTTTGTGTCGTTGCCAAAGTACACGTGGCATATTCCCAGACAACGAACTCTCGGTCTCTTGTTTAATGTTTAAAAAATTGAACCTTAAATTTTAAAATTAAAAAAAATTAATAACTATTATAAAATTAGTTAAAAATTTAATAAAATCAAAGAATTAATATAATTAAAAGAGATCGATAAAAAGTTAAAGTTTAAATAAAAATAATCAATTTATTTTAATTTATAAGAACTTATTAATTTACAAAAATAAATAATTAATTAAATAAATATATTACATTAGTTATTAGATAATTTTGTTAGTAGTTAGTTGATAACGGATTACATTAGTTGATTTGATCAGCGGATAATATCAGCTGTTTATTTAAAGATGTTTGATAAAAGTAGTTGTTTATGTATAAAATAACTTATGAAAACATGACTTTTAAAAAAATATTTGTAAGGATATAAGTATTATATTTTAGTATTTTTTTAATATTCTTGTGAGATTTTAGATTTTAGATATTTAATTTCATAAAATTAAGTTTATAACTCTAATAAAAATTATTATTATTATTGTTTTTGTTGTTATTATTATTATTATTACCACCACCGCCACTACTACTATTACTATTCGGTGAAGAGAAGGTAATAATAAAATATGACAGTTTGAGTAATCTGTAATAATTTTTTAGTACAATCGTCTTTTTGTCATTTAATTTCTCAATTGCTGGAACAAAACGTTCTTCATATGATCATTTTCAAACTCAACAAATTGAGTTCAATCTATCAACTTAATTAACTAATTATTAAATATAATTATAATAAAAAATAAGAATGAGAATAGAAAATGCAAGTTGGAATGTAAATGAAATTATTGATTATGTGTGTTTAAAGTGGTATTAAACAAAGTTAATAGTTATACTAATATTTAGTATTAAATATTAAAAATGGTAATGAGAATTTTCCCATATTTAGTTATTATTTGATTTAGTTTGTAAATAATTAATAAAAAAAATTTATATTTTATAACTAACTAATCAAAAATTTGAAAGCTTTATAAAATTATTAGTTTTTAAATAATTATGAATGATTGTTATGACATGAATAAAAACATTAATAAAACAAAATAAGATAATTGATGATAATATTCACATAAGAGACACAATATCTTAATAATATTTTGATAATATTTTAATAATATCTCTTATCTTTTATTCCCGATATTTAATTTCAGCTTATACTCACACTCTTTCTAAAAATAAAAGTCTAAAATTATTTATATTTTGCTCCCGCCTTGTCATTTCCTATTTTATCTGTTACTAGTAACTAAATAACTAAAATTTATAAATAAATGTTTCATTCTCATTTTCATTCTTATTTCTATATTATAAGTTATCAAACGATACCTTATAAATAATGTAAAATGATGTATTTGTGGTAAAAGAGTGGTGGTGTGAACATTTTATAATGTACCAATTCAAATGTGAACTTTGATGCTACGATAAAATATGTTAGTTGGGAATTGCCTTTTTTTCTTTTTCTTTTTGAAATAGTCTAGTATTTTTATAAAAATATAGCAAAATAAGAAGAATTATGTATAGAAAAAGGGATAAGATGGGAATGAGAACTTAACATTTATTTCTTAACTTTTACTTGTTTGATTATTAAAAATAGATAAAATAAGAAATGATAGAACTATAATAAATTTTAAAAAAGCATAGACTTTTATTCCTAAGTGAGGATGCGGGTATAAACTTGAATCAAATATAATAAGAGATAAAAAATATTATTAGAATATTATAAATTGCTATCAAAATATTATTAGGATGTTGACTTACATTAATTCTTAATATTATATTAATTTTTATCAATTATTTAGTTACGATCTTTTATATTAAAATTTTAACAATTATTTTATTTACAATTTTTATATTAATTAATTTATTTTATTTTATTGATTCTTTTATTTTTATCATAAAATTATTTATGATTATTTAAAAATTAATAATTTTGTAAATCATTTGATCAGAATAAGGGTTTGAATATGCCAGCTAGTTAATTGGAGAAACCAATATGTATGAATGAAAACAGTGCGATGAGGAAAAGGGTTGGATTTGCACGGTTATGCGTGAGTATGAATATTTCTAAGGAAATGAAAGATAACATTCCTATCCTAAGGTTGACCAATGAACACTCTCTTAGAGAGGATAAAGTTATGGTTACATACTAATAGAAATCGTCTATAAAAGCACAAGGCAAAGAATAGAAACCTACTTGAAGAGTTTTCACTAGAGGAGACTATTGGGAGGTGATGGAAATGGAAAAGATTAATTCAGAAGATAATAAAGATTGTGAGGTAGCAAAACAAGTATCTGATAATCATGAAACAGTTCAGTCTGACAAAGATTCCCCTAAAAATGGGGAGAATATTCATGAGAAAAATAGCCCAGATTTAGTTCAGTAGGGAGGAGTTCTTCAGAATCTATCGAGTGACTTAATTATGTCACTAAAGAATAAAAGGGAGAATATATTGGAAACTAGTGTAGTTAATCCAAGTGAAGGGGTCTATGATATCCAACAGAATGAGCAAAACCTACAGAAGGTTGAACTAGGGTGGAGTTACTCAAGCGGAATAGTTTGATCAGGTTATCTCTCAGAAAAGTAACAGGAGCAGTATGAAAGGCTCCAAAGGGAAAAGTAATCTCTTATGATCCTGATTGAATGGAATGTAAGAGAAATAAATAACCCTTCTAAGCTTAATATGGTAAGGGATTTTGTTCAAAGAAAAAAAGCCTTTGGTTTTTTGTCTATTGGAAACTAAAATTAGAGAAGTAAATTTGAATAAACTAAGTTGTTTGGTTAGCAAATGACAGTTTCTTACTAACTACCAATGTCATGCCTATGGAAGGATTATTATTGTTTATGATGTTGATTTATTGGAAGTGAAGGCTTTGGAAACTAGTCAACAATTTATTCACACAAAGCTTTACTTCAAAATGGAAAATTCTTGTGCTATAGCTACTTTTGTTTACAGTTTTAACACTGTGTTTCAAAGAGCTGAGCTTTAGAATTCTCTACGAAGACTCAAGGCAATTAGTGTTCCATGGTTAGTTAGTGGGGACTTTAACACCATCACTCTCTTCACGTTAGAGGCGAAAGTAAAGTGTAATTTACACAACTACTCTTCTAATATGTTCGATTGTATGCAGGAGGTCTAACTCACAGATTTAAAATTTGAAGGTCATATATTTACTTAATCCAATAAACAAAGTTCTATTTGGCACATCAGGAAAAAGTTGTATAGGGCAATGGTTAATGTGGAACGGTTAAATACTTTATCAGGAAGCTCAACAAATTTCCTAGACCCAGGAATTTTCGATCATACCCCTATCAAGGATGATAACTTGTTTACTACTACCAGAATCCATCATCCTTTCATATTTAACAATTTTCTGGTCAATATGGAGGGCTTTCAAGAAGCAATAATGAAGGGTTTGGAATATGAAATCTATGGATCTAAACAGTACATTTGCTTGTAAAAACTCAAGGCTATTAAATAGGAATTAAAGAGAGTAAATTTAAAGAGAGGTCAGAACTTCTTTAAAGAGATAGAAACAGCAAGAAACAAGCTTTCAATCATTCAGAAATCCCTGACAGCTAATCCCACAGATTATACTTTAGCTATAGTTGAAAAGGAAACCCTTAATACCTACTTGCAATTGGTGGATAATCAATGTTCTTTATTTAAGCAGAGAGCCATAATTAATTGGATTAAGGATGAGGACAGATGCACTAAGTTCTTCTTTAATTCAGTGTTATCTCGAAGGAATGTAAACATAATCACTTCCATAAAAACTAAAGTTGGTGAGATTATTTTTGGACAAGATGGAATTGCTAAGGAAGCCATGAATTCTTATAAAAATCTAGTAGGCTCAAAAGGTTCCTTAGCAGGAATTCGAGTTGACCTTAGGCATTTTGTTTCAGCTAAGATTTCCGAACATGAGGCTTCTTTGTTAATTAGACCAGTTACAGATCAGGAAATAGAGAAGGTGGTCTTTAATATGAATGAATCTAAGGCTCCGGGACTAGATTAATGAAATCTGGTTTTATATAAAAAAACTTAGAGTAGCTTGGGGGGTTAGTTAAGGAGGTTGTGTATTGTTTTTCCAAAATGGCATCTTACTAAAGGAGATTAACAAGATTTTTCTTTGTTTGGTCATTAAAAATTCCAACTTGTCCACATAGAGTGATTTCAGACCTATTTCATGAACTAATTTTCTCTATAAGATCATCGCCTAGATTTTGGAAAATAGGCTGAAGGAGATTCTGCACTTATTCATAAGTGAGAATCAAGGTGCTTTATGAGTAGCAGGGATATTGGGGATGATATTCTTTTAGTGTAGAAGTTTTTGAAAGGGTATAATTATAGCAGAAGCCCTCAAAATTGTACTATTAAAGTGGATTTACAAAAAGCTTTTGACAGTTTGAACTAGAGATTTCGACTGCAAACCATAGAGGTTATGAAATTTCCCCATAGGTTTATAAAGTGGAATCAAGAATGCATCACTACTGCCTCCTATGGAATATTGATAAATGGAAGCCCCACATAAATGTTTATACGCAAAAAGGACTTAGGTAAGGGGATCCTTTTTCTCTTTACCTATTTGTAATTTGCATGGAGGTTCTTACCCTAATGCTAAAGCACGACACTTCAAATGACTCTAGATTCAGATATCATTTCAAATGTAAGAAGCTTTCTCTAACTAGCTTATGTTTTGCAGATAATCATATTCTTCTAAGCAAGGCTAATGTTCATTCAGTCTCCCTTTTAATGACTACTCTCAACACCTTTAAGTAGTTGTCTGGATTGAGTATTAATCTTCTTAAAAGTTATTTCATACTTTCCAAAAGTGCTTCTCACCTTTCTAATGCCTTGTCACTAGCTACGAGTATGAAAATCAAAGATCCTCCTCTTCTATATTTGGACATTCCTATCTCATTCATGAGGCTTAGGTATTGTGAATGTATCCCTTTAATAGAAAAAATTTAGAAAAGATTGGGGTCATGGACTAATAGAGCCCTATCCTATAGAGGGAAACTTCAGATTTTGAAGTCAGTATTGATGTAAATGCAAATCTACTGGTGTTCCTACTTATTTCTCTCCAAAGGGCTTATTAAAACTGTTGAAAAACTAATAAAGCAATTTATATGGGGAAAAGGAAATGGTGAGAAATGAATAGAAAAAGTAAGCTGGAAGTATATCTGTCAACCGTGAGAGGCAGAAGGGCTATGATTGGAGTCAATAAGTAAGAAAACCAGCTTACTTATGACTAAGAGAATTTGGAGAATCCTAAGTGGAAACTAATCATTGTGAATCAAATGGATTCTCATCTATATAATAATATAAAATCTAAGAATCAAAGGCAGTTACTCCTAATTCTTTAACTAAATTCTCAAAATGAGGGAAGAAGTTTAGTAGTACATAACTTGTCAAATAAGGTTTGAGAATTTTTTTTTTTTATGGTATGATAACTGGACAGGTCAAGGGTTTTAATTCAAAATCAGTTGGCAAGATCTTTATTAGGGAGGTTCCCTAAGAGAGCTAAGCTCCAATAAATAATTAGAAATGATAACCGGATGCTATCCTCATAAGAAATTAGACTGTTGCCCATTTCACAATATAGAGGCCTCAGGGAGAATGATATATACTTACGAAATGAGATTCCTTTATCAGAAATTACTATAAGCGAGGCTAAAAAGATGAGGGATGGGGCAGCTACAAGAGTAGGATGGGACTCCATGATTTGGAGTAAGGTTCTTAGACCTAATGCTTGATTTATTCTTTGGCTAGCTACGTTGAATAGGCTCAACACTTTAGATAAGTTGAAATTCCTATCCTCTTCTAAGATATGCATTCTTTGTAACCTAGAGGATGAAACTGGAGATCATCTCTTCTTTGAGTGTGTTTTCTCTAAAGAGGTTTGGGCTAAAATCTTCAGACTATTTGGCCCTGGGATTAGCTATTGTAGACTCTTGGATATCTTATTGGAGATACCTCATATACGTATCTCTAAATATGATAGGAGGTTCAAAGAGAGATCTAACTCTTTACTCTCTCTTATATAACTTACTATTGCCAGCATAAGGGAATAATCAGTTGGACCTGCACTGTAGCAGAGGAATGACTCTCTCATGAAAAATATAGTCCTTGCAGTCTATTCCTAATTCATGATATTCAATAAAGTGTTTCATGCAATATGGGTTACAGAAAAGAAGAGATTTCTCATGCATAGCTATTTTTGGAATCTAGCACATTATTCATTCAAGTACTCATGAAAGAAGGAGAATATTGAAGAATAGGTGGATCCGGACTTACCTGCTGGAAACATAATGGCTTTTTCCTTAAATCTGCTTCCTCCTCAGCTGCGTCATGTATGAAGGCTCACTGTTGTTCCTCCAGTTCCCTGATAACAACTTGTAGTTCGTTATTCTGTGTTGATTCACCAACATTAAAGATGAACTTATATTGAGCTAAGTATGCATATCTGAGACGAGATTTCCCTTATGCGAAGAAACGAGCGGTGGAAACACTAGATGGCCACCGCAGAGCTGAGCCTTCAGAGAGTCATCTTCCTCCTCCCCAAATAGATGAATGTCTGAAGTGCCTAGAAATAAGAGAATCGTTATACCCTATTCGCTAAATGTCATCACACATTTTGAGTTATGTATACCAGAGTTGAGATCTTCCTTTGTACGAAGGAAAAAGCAGTTGAAACTCCGTGTCACCACCGCAAAGTCTTGCCTTTAGAGTGTCGATTTCCTCTCCCCAAATCGAGTAAATGTCTGAAGGTTCGAGAAAGAGGAGAGTCGTTATATCCTAATTGCAATACGACATCGAACATTTCTCTTTCTTTTTGAATGTCGTCGTATTGTCTCAACAGGATATTTAGTGTACCTAGTTATTTTCTCACGTGAGAGAGACCCTCTCCAAGATGTACACTTCTATATTTACTTTAATAAAAATTTTAAATTCTCAAAAAAATTTATTATTATTTCGATTCCCACTTTTTTCTGATTTTCATTCTTTTTTCTATTTTTATTTTCATTTGTTTCATTACTAACGATGAAAAAACTTTTCACTCATATTTAGTTATTATAAGATTTATTTTATAAAAAATTAATTAAAATACTTTGTATTTAATAAATAATTAATAAAAATTTCAATAATTTGTAAAATTATTAAATTTTAAATAATTTTTATGATAAAAATAAAAGTACTAATAAGAAAAAATAAAGTAATGATTAAAAAATTAAAATAAACGGTCACGTCTTTATAATAATAAACAAATTGTGTT
>JAOQMP010000006.1:39826669-39838078 GCA_027563575.1 Erythroxylum pedicellare
GTATTAATATAAATTTTGATATATAAATTTGTTTATTTTTAGTATTTCTCTTCTTTAAAAATTAATTAATTAATATTATTATTACTATTACTTTTTTCTTTTCTTTTCTTTCTTGTGGGTCATCCAAAAATAATCTCTTTACTAATTGGGAATAAAATTGTATATTATTAAACTTCTCTAGACTTCTCATTTCAATCTTTTAGCTGAAATTTTACTTTATTATTGTTTTTGCTGTTATTGTAGTAATATAGTTGTTTTATATTTTATATTCTAATTTATTAATAAAAAATTATCAATTCCTTTTTGTTTATTAAGAATAAATTTTTATTAATTAAGAGTAATATTATGTATTTTTATATTTTAATAAAATTTTTACTGAAATGTAGATCCGGCCCAAACCAGACAAAACAAGACTGATTCTCGAACAGGCCCAAACTATAATCGAACGTAAGCCAACCATAAAACGAACAAACAGAGAGGAACCTGTAAGAATATCCCCTCTCTCCATCCAAGGCTCCTTCTCCATTCTCGCTTTAATAATTCCATCTGAAACAGACCCATTAAATTGTAGGAATCAATTTGAATGGACAGATACACCATTGAGAATTGCAGAACAAGCCATAGCCAACATCACAGTGCTTTTCCCCTCTAGCTCTCCTTCACAAACATGACTTAATCATGGAGGAGATTCCGTGAAGTGGGTACAAATCATATCTGTCTCATTCTTGTAATTTTCGATCATAAAACGAAAACCAGTGCTTGCACGTCAATTCCTGTGCAAATTTCATTTTCCAGAAACCTGAGTGACCTCATGAAACAACGTTGTTTCAGGTTTGTTGTCTGAAACCAGCCTTCCTTTTATCATCTATCACATTCAAACCCCAGATGATAAATATCCTTACTTTTACATTTCCCAGTATTCTTTGTTGACCCACCGTTTCACAAACTTCATTTTCATGTTCTGTCGTTAATTGGGGTCTACTCTTTTATGGTCTTTCCTTAGTTGGAAAGTCTCCTGCATCAGGTCAAAGTTAAAGGCTTTCGTTTTCTTCAATTTGGTTTTCCGGGTATTTAGATCTGACCCGTTGAGAAAAAAAAGGAAGACTAATGGGTCTCCTCGAAGAAAGCCACGTTTAGCTTTTTGTGAAAGCAAAATTTTGTGGGTTTTCTTCGTTTTACTATAATATGTCCGGGGCGGGTCACGCCGTCGAGCACCATGTTGGTTTGCCGAAGATGGAGACTGACCCGAACCGCTCCGGTTGCTGCAACCCGGTTAAGAAATCGGGTCCTGTGTCGATGGATCACGTTCTGCTAGCATTGCGAGAGACTAAGGAAGAGAGGGAAATGAGAATAAGGAGTTTGTTCAATTTCTTTGATGCTGCGAATATCGGGTATTTGGATTATGCCCAGATCGAGTCCGGGTTATCGGCCCTTCAGATTCCGGGGGAGTACAAGTACGCAAAAGATTTGTTGAAGGTCTGTGATGCGAATAGGGACGGTCGTGTTGATTACCAGGAGTTTAGGAGGTATATGGACGATAAAGAGCTTGAATTGTATCGGATATTTCAGGCGATTGATGTAGAGCATAATGGGTGCATCTTGCCGGAGGAGCTCTGGGACGCGCTTGTCAAGGCTGGTATAGCATAACTTATGAACTTTGGTTTTGCTTTAGCTTGTTGTTGAGCTGTTGATCTTGTGATTGAAATTGATCAAGTTGAAAAATTGATGTTAAAGTTGAATATTTGGTTGAAGGACAAGTTAAATGCTTACGAGACTTTAGCTTCTGCAATGATGGTTTATGATTCTAAATGGTTTCCCGGTTATGCTGCTTGATGATGTTATTATGAATTTCACTTCATGGTACAGTTATGGTCTGGGATATGGGTGAAAATACTTCCTTTTAGAGATTATTGATGGAATGATCTAGCCTGATCTTGCTTCAGTAGCTCAATCATGGGGATTGGAAGTGCTTGGTTGGTTTGTTTTGTTTTCAACGTTTAGGAAATTTATTACAAGTCGCTATCACATATTCTTTTTGAAGTTTGATTGCTGATACTGCTGATTTTTTATTTTACTTTATTATTTTGCCTCTCAGTTCCTAATCTTGGGTCCTACACGACAGTGGTATTTATTCAAAGTTAAAATCGTTAATAGATTAAATTGTACAGTTAACAGTTCACTGAGGTTATACGTCTTGAAAATGATCTCTTTAAGTTTACTGTGGTAATGTGGCTTTCCTATCCAAACTCTCTTGGACGAGACTTCTTATAGTTAATTTTACAAGTGAGGTTAGATGAAGCCAGTTACTTTTTTCAGATGGTTTGTTTCTTATTGGGATCAGCTTCCAAATTGTTGAAAGACTGAATCAAGCTGCTATTGATACTAGATGTAGAAAACTGCCTTAGTAATGCCTTCTGATTTCTTATGCAGCTTCTAAATACCAAATATGATGGACATCATGAAAGCAGTCCCCGTTTTCACCTTCTTAGAAGCATTGAGGTTTTGTTGGCACCTCCTGTAACCAATAAACATTTCATTAGGCGCTTCTCTATGCTTGAGTATTCTTGTGTTCTAATTAATGTCTTTTTAGTCATAGTTCTACTTATTATCCTGAGCAACAATGAAGTACAATCTTGGGTTTGCAAAGTCATCAGAGAACTATTTATTGATCCTGCATTAAACTATTACACTTTGGAGTGTGCCAAATTCTTTTGTCCTTGCATCTACTATACTAATAAAACTAAATTTTGCTGCTAGTTATAATTGTCATACACTATGATGTTAGCGTCAATTTGTCCATGCTTGGAAATTATCTGTTGTTTTCATCTTATAAGTTGTGGCAGTTTCTATCTATAGGGATTGAAATGGATGATGAGGAGCTTGCACGATTTGTGGAACATGTTGATAAGGATAATAATGGAATTATAACTTTTGAAGAATGGAGAGATTTTCTGTTACTTTATCCTCATGAAGCCACTATTGAGAACATATACCATCATTGGGAAAGGGTATGCCTTGTTGATATTGGAGAACAAGCTGTTATACCAGAAGGCATCAGTAAACGTGTTCATAGGGTTAAATACTTCATTGCGGGAGGGATAGCTGGAGCTGCTTCTCGTTCTGCAACTGCTCCTCTAGATCGCCTGAAGGTAGTTATGCAAGTTCAGACTACACGAGCTAGTCTTGTGCCTGCAATAAAGAAGATATGCAAGGAAGATGGTCTGTTGGGTTTCTTTCGAGGCAACGGTTTAAATGTTGTGAAGGTGGCTCCTGAAAGTGCTATCAAGTTTTATGCTTATGAAATGTTAAAGAACATGATTTGTGATATGAAGGG
The DNA here is from genome assembly GCA_027563575.1 of Erythroxylum pedicellare. NCBI lineage: Eukaryota > Viridiplantae > Streptophyta > Magnoliopsida > Malpighiales > Erythroxylaceae > Erythroxylum > Erythroxylum pedicellare. The sequence goes on from JAOQMP010000006.1 coordinate 39,830,004, forward strand.
TGAAGACAAGTCTGATATTGGTGCTGGTGGGAGACTTTTTGCTGGGGGTATGGCAGGGGCAGTGGCACAGACTGCTATCTATCCGTTAGACCTTGTGAAAACACGTTTACAGACTTCTGCTTGTGAAGGTGGAAGGGCTCCAAACTTGGGAGCGCTAACAAAGGAAATATGGGTTCACGAGGGACCTCGAGCTTTTTACAAAGGTCTTGTTCCATCCCTTCTTGGTATCATCCCTTATGCTGGCATTGATCTTGCAGCCTACGAGACCTTGAAAGATATGTCAAAGACTTATATTCTACATGACACGGGTGAGTCTCCTTGTTGCTTGTCAGTGGTATTATAATTCTGTTTCTTCACTTCTTGTTCCTTTTGTTCCAAAGTTTCTGAATGTCATGAAAGCTTTTTTCTTAAGTAGCTTAAATTTTCTGTAGAGCCTGGTCCTCTAGTGCAATTGGGATGTGGAACTATCTCAGGAGCTCTGGGAGCAACCTGTGTTTACCCATTACAGGTTATTAGAACCAGGTAGTCTCAATAATCAAGGGTTTCTTCTCGTTTTTCTGTTCTCCCCTTTCTTGTGCTTCAACTTATCCATTTTATCACCCTATTGATTGTTAGACTCTTTCTTATACATCTTTGTTGAGCTTTCCTTTGAGGTCAATTATATTCATTGGTTTCAGATTGCAAGCTCAACGTTCTAATTCTGCAGCGGCTTACAAGGGAATGTCTGATGTTTTTTGGAGAACACTTCAGAATGAAGGATATAGAGGTTTCTACAAAGGACTCTTTCCGAATCTTCTCAAGGTTGTACCAGCTGCAAGTATAACATACATGGTTTACGAAGCTATGAAAAAGAGTCTAGAACTTGATTAAAGAGTACTTAGTCACACTACTTCTCGATCGAATCGAAGCTGACACGTATAGTTGCTGTTGATGATGAAAAATCGGACTAAATTACTAGTGATGTAGGCAATACAATTATTTGAGTTACACACAGACAGAATGGCCCTTTAGGATTTGGGGGCACATAGTTTTGGTAGTCGAGAGTTTTCCCGAGGCTTATCGATCTAGTGCTGAGTAACTAGCTTAATATGAAATTTCAATTTGAGAATACAATGTGATGATAGATGTGTTTAATGTAAGTCTTATATTATCCACTACAATAGCTCTGAGACACAGAGTCTGAGACCTCATAACACACTTTGAATCTCTTACCCGGTGACAGGAAATCATGTATTTAAATCAGGTTCTGAAGTTGGAGGAGATACACATGCATTTAGATGTCTGAAAGGACAAGGAAAAATGTGTGCAGACAGCTGAAAACTGAAGTTGAACACATGGGTGCATGTTAAAGTATATATCAAACGTTCCGTCATAGTTTATATTCTTGTCTATGTGATGCCTTAAAGTTGCCTGGAATTTATGGGATTAGTGCAGCTGTCTACTGCAACTAATACCTCCGAAAGTGGTTTTCCATATCTTTCCAAGCTAATACTCAGTTGGGATACAGACTAAAGGCTGGCCTAAACATTTAGAACTCCATTAATGGCGTTCATTAATGCTGCTCGAGCCTGTTGTTGATTCTTTGTTCAGTCTCTGGCAAATGAAACTTAACCCATCACATTCACGTAACCAAGTTAGTCTTGATGCCATTGCACGACTTAGTTTGGATCTTGCTCATACAATGTTTTCTTCTTATAAGAGTTAATAGACTGTTGTGCTATGTGCATATGAAAGCTATTTTCCATGTTATAACATTATAATGTTTGATTCTGTTGTGCATATGAAAGCTATTTTCCATGTTATAACATTATAATGTTTGATAGCTTTCGGTTTTGGATTTAGATTTGATATAATTTTTTATTCGATATATTTTTAAAATATGTTTTTAAAAACATATCGAATCAGTTATTGCGTAAATCCGGAGGTTGCAAACATGTTTTAAAATATGTTTAATTGGAATCGAATATAATTTTTTTAAATTTTAAACTCAAATTATAAAGTAATTGGTCATTAGAAAAGAACTGAAGACTAAATTAAAGTCTCCTTCAAAGCTTGATCCTTCTTCTTCACTTTCACAAACATGGGATAGAAACTGAGCATGAAAATGGTGTGCAAAGAAACTACAGAGGATTCCATTCCATTGCATAAAAAAGGGTTAAGCTTAGCATTCAAAAGCAACAATTTCAAAGGAACACTAAAAAAGCTGCTTTAAATAGCTTCACTCCATCGAATTACAGAAATCCTGAAGTGAAAAGAAGCACAACCCCATCATCTGGTTATGTCTAAAGAGATTAACATGATAAATAAAGTGAAAGATACAAACAACCCGGAAGAAAGGCGTGACCTTCCCTTTGCCCATTTTGACTTGCCTTCAAGTTGTGTCCTCTTACTATATACCTCCACTTCACTTCTCTGGAGGAATAAGAAGAGGTTTAGCACCCTCTCTCAGCCAATCTTTCCATCTTCTTCTTCTTCTTCCTTTTTGTGACCATCTTTTTGGTGAGACAGCTTGGAAAAGGGATGTTAAGAACTGACCACACCAACTATGCTGCTTCTTTCTAGGAGATTTGATTATATAAGGAGTGTCTCTGATCTAGAAACTGAGCAATAACAGTATGTATATATATAGATTCTTCATAAAAAGTACGGTGACGCGTGTTATTTTAGCGTTCTTTTTATTGATATTTTAAAATCTGAACTGACAAGAAGTTTAAGATTTAAAAAGTTAACTAGTATTGAATTTTTGTAAAATCGGCTAAAAATTTAATAAAATAAAGAATTTAAAATATGATTAAAAGAGGTTGTTCTTACTTATCGAAAAATTTGAAATTTAGTTAAAAAATTAAATTAAATTAAATAATTAATTTTAATTTATAAAAATTTATTAATTTATGAAAACCAACCAATGAATTAATAAACTGATCAGTTTTGAACAACAAGAATTATTAAAGTAAATCGATCCAAAAAGTTGAAAGTTGAATTAAAAAATGGACTGAATTGGTTGGATTTTTTAATCATTATTTTTTATTATAAATCAAACATACAATCTCTTGAATAAAAAGATTCTTAGGATATTTATAAATATTATATTAAAATAAATTTTGATCAATTTTATTTATATAGGTGGAATAAAGAAATAATATATTTTGAATTTAAGTGATACATTCAATTTAAGTAGTGTTTACAAATTGTTATATGTGGTTACTCTTGATTGGTCATTTTTTAAAATCAAGTTAAATTACAATGTGCCTCAATTTTTTTTTTGGTTTACATCACTGGTATCTGAACCCGTATCTGAACCCACTGGGCCGACTAATCCGGGTTAGAGCTTAGTCATAATTAAGGCTCTTTGGCCCTCTTTACAGGTGTGTTTGATAAGAATCGAACCCGAGAGCTCTTCCTACATGCTTAGCCTGCATAGCCAACTGAGCCACAACCTGTAGAATCAATGTGCCTCAATTTGATCTACCAATTTTGACTATTGAAGGGTGATTGACATTGAAATAATTGCAATTCATAAAAGTGACAAAAAACAAAACTTCACTAAAAGCAACTTGCCTATAGAAAATGTTGATTAACTTATACAAAGCCAAAGAAAGACACTTCACCCAGTATAGTCATACTTCAAATAATGGTCCCAAAAGGTGTTATTCTTATTGTGGCATGCTCATCCCACCGAGAATATTAATGTGCTTCAACTTTTACATAAACTAAGCACTACCCTCCACCAAATCAAGGAAGCTAGACTGAGAGAGCCTAGTTATTGCATTTGTAAGGTAGCCAATGGAAGTCATAATCAAATTAGGTAATGGAATGAGTGGTTTGGAAAGTTAAAGAGGACAGGTGTAAGGGTCTTCCGTGTAAAACACTACAGAATCAGAAAGGTAGTTAAAAGTTAGTTTATGGCAACTAAAGAGGTAAAGAGTCCAAAAGGAGGAATATGGAAGCAGATATGGCGTTTGTTTGTTTTTTCCTTTTGTCATGGGGTACAATTGCTTTGCACCGTCCAAGTCTTGTAAGTTGTATCCGTTTCTGCTTGAGATCAGAATCTATGTGTCAAATGGCACTAATCCATTCTAAAGTGGGAGAGATTAGAAGCTAAATGTGGAAAGAAGCTGCACATAAAGTATTAGTAATAGTAATTAACAATAGAAGTCTTTGAAGTAGTGTCAAGTTACACTGATTGGGGACAGAGGTTGTCCTTTTCTTGTGAGGTCAACGATAAAACCACTCGTTAAAGATGGTATTTATGTACAGTAGAAATATTCTAATCTAAAGTTAATAGGTTAAATATGAAAAACATTAGTTGTAAGGTTCCACTTTAAGTAGAGTTATACCTAATCTAAACCCAATTAAAGGATTAATTATAAAAAAGTCAAAATTTACTTAATTTTTTAATTATAATTTAAATTTTAAAAAATAATAATTAAATACTCGAACTTTTAAACTAACCCGATATTAGCATTTTCATTAACAGAGTTGACATGATAAGCCACGCGAAATATATTTTTAGGGAACACAAATCCTCTGTTTTAATAAATTAGTTGTTACCATATTCTATTAAATTTTATTTATATATTTATATGGGATCATAAAAATGCGAAAATAAGACAGAAAACCTATTCCTGTTTTTAGAAATGAAAAATCGGATTAATTTGGCAAAAATAGAAAACTTTGTGAAAGCTAATGATGTTGATTAAACTAATATCGTTTTGAGTAGAGATTGGCTTCTGACCTTCACTGTCGTGGACGTGCCGGAGTGGTTATCGGGCATGACTAGAAATCATGTGGGCTCTGCCCGCGCAGGTTCGAATCCTGCCGTTCACGTTTTTTGTTTGAAAAATTATGAACTCACCAGTAGTCATCTTAACCTTCACTCACTTGCAACCTTAACCGATACCCAAACATCGCAACGGAGATTACTGTATGTTAATCAACACCAACAACGTGCCTTCTTCATTCCTTTTCTATAGCATCAACAATCTCATTCAACAATGCAAGACCACCAACCAACTCTACCAACTCCACGCTCGCGCCATCGCCAATGGCCTCCTCTCTCTTCCTTCTTCTTCTCAATTTTTAACCAAACTGCTCTATACTGTTACTACTCTCATCCCAAAACCAACAGAAACAGCTATCCAATCGTCAAGTTCTGTACTTCGCTATGTGGTTTCCATATTCAATTCTATCACAAACCCGTCAACCTTTTGCTATAATGTTTCAATTAGAGCCCACACACTCTTGTCCTCACCTCTCGCTGCGCTCCGTTTCTTTGCCCAAATGCGACGCTTATCTGTTCCGCTTGACTCTCACTCGTTCCCTTTTGCCCTTAAGGCCTGTGCGCAAGTTCGCGTGCTTTCCTTGGCTAAATCACTTCAATGTCAAGTTTTTAGATTTGGGTTTTCGTCGGATTTGTTTGTAGTAAACTCTCTTATTCATGTGTATTGTAGGGGTGATAGTTTGAACGAAGCGTGTCAGGTGTTTGACGAAAGTTCCGTTAGAGACGTGGTTTCTTACTGTTCATTGATTGATGGGTTTGTAAAGGTTGGTGATGTTGTAAAAGCTCGGGAGCTATTTGATATGATGCCTTTTCGGGATGCTGTGTCTTGGGGTACTCTTATAGCTGGTTATGCTCAGCGAAACCATTGCAGAGAGGCCATTGAGCTCTTCAATGTGATGATGGATTCGGAGATTAGGCCTTGTAATGTTGCTTTGGTTTCTGCTCTTTCGGCTTGTGCGCAACTCGGGGAATTGGAGAAGGGGAAGAGAATTCATGATTATATTCAAAAGAATGCAATTCAAGTTGATTCTTTTCTGTCAACTGGGTTGGTTGATTTATATGCAAAGTGTGGGTGCATTGACAAAGCGATCAAGGTCTTTGAGATGAGTCATGATAAGAGTTTGTGTACATGGAATGCAATGCTTGTTGGCCTTGCAATGCATGGAGATGGTCGGTTACTATTAAATTACTTCTCCAGAATGGTAGTCTCTGGAATTAAACCTGATGGCATTAGCTTTTTAGGAGTTTTAGCGGGGTGTAGCCATGGGGGTCTAGTAAATGAAGCAAGAAAACTTTTTGGTGAGATGGAATCTGTTTATGGAGTCCCTAGAGAGCTCAAGCATTACGGGTGTATGGCCGATTTGCTCAGTAGGGCTGGGTTAATTGAAGAAGCAATGGAGATGATAAAGAAGATGCCCATGAACGCTGATATCTTCGTCTGGAGCGGTTTGCTTGGAGGATGTAGGATACACAGGAATGTTGAGGTTGCAGAGAAGGCAGCAAAGCATGTAATGGAGTTAAAACCTGAAGATGGTGGAGTTTATTCGATTATGGCTGACATTTATGCTAATGCAGAAAGATGGGAAGAAGTAGTAAATGTTAGGAAATCACTGAGTGGGAATGAGGGGGTAATAAAGAACTCTGCTTGGAGCTCCATTCAATTGGATGGGGTTATGTATGAGTTTGTTTCGGGGGATAGATTGCATCCTCGAGCTGAAGATATGTATTTGGTTTTGAATGGTATAAAAGAACACCAGTTTGAGTTACACTAGCAATACTTCTGATTCAGGAAAAAAAAAAACTTGAAATCTGCAAAACGTTCAAAGTTTTTATAAGAGAAGGATATGCTATTCACCATGATTGGAATTCTTAGTTGAGAGCAGGGTTCTAATCTTGGTTGTCATATGATATTATCAAACTATAATTGCTTGCAAAAGATACTAACATTAGTCATGGAAAGCAACTCGAGTTTGAGTTCGATTTTGACCTGTTAACTTTGCTTCAGTTCGGCATGATTTTTCATAATTGGTTGATTGGATATTGTCAAATTCGAACTTGAGCCGTTGATTTTAGGCCAACTTGTACTTTTTTATCCTGCTTGATAAACATGATCATCTGTTAAGGAATGGAGTTGACTCCATAGGAAGTGCCAAACAACTTTGCACACAAGACCACGAACACAACCACATGAAAGTTTAATGAAATCATCATAAAGAATGGCTTTTAGATCAACAGTGGGTTCTTGTACACATCTTCATGGCCTCTTTACCCCCATTTTTTCTTTATAGCTAGTTACATGTGCACTTGACTGACAAGAAGATTCTCTCTTCTCGAGAAGACCTGATCAGGATATAAAATAACATTAGGCTTTCTAAGTTGTTGGCCTAGTGCGTACTGTTTCTTTCGTTTTTTCGAACTCTAAAGTGAAATTTAAAGACTTCATGGTGGAAATTAAAATAGAATTGTAAATGAGTTAAAAGAATATAACCTAAAAAATGCGCATCCGGGGAATCGAACCCCGGTCAGTACCGTGGGAGGGTACTATGATACCACTACACCAGATGCGCTTGAGGTTGATGACAGAAAATGAATCAATATTTTTATTAATATATGTATTCTAATTACCCTCGACTATTTTTCATGTAATGTAATGATTTATATGGAATGAAATATAAATTCATATAATATTAAAAAAATTATTATTTGGGAGGGATAGAAAGACTCGTAATTTATTATAGCGAAATGTTGTTTTGAAGAAAGATTTATTGTAATATAGTGAAAAGTTGTTTATCATTTTACATTTCATTCTAAAACTCTCAAATTATAGATTTATTACTTTTACTATTAGGATGTAATGAGATGTAAACCCTCTTTGACAATCGACTGATTGCATTAGTTGTTAGTTGATAGTTGATTTTATCAGCAGATTTGACCAATAGCTTGTATTAGCTGTTTGTTAGAGATGTTTGATAAAATTAACTGTTTAGTATTAGCCATTTATGTGTAAATAACTTATGAGGACATATATAAGGAAAACCAATTTATTTTGCTTCTGCAAAATTGGTTTTTAACCCTTCCCATTAGTCTAAGTATATTCAATCATGTCCAAGAGGTCGTGTATTGGGGCTAAATGCATCAAAATAAAAGTTATAAATTAATGTATTAATTTACATATAATTATTTTTAATAGAAGTATAATAATTTTTAAATATGTAAAGGTAATTAATTTTTATTAATTAATTAATATATGTTTTTATTTTATTAATAATTAATATGATAATAAAATAAAATATAT
>JAOQMP010000006.1:39850413-39865585 GCA_027563575.1 Erythroxylum pedicellare
TCTTAAGCAAAATTAAGTCTATATATTAATTATTAATTCAAATTATTAATTACATTTATGATAAAATAATAGTTAGTTTTTAATAATAATAATTTAAATTTTTAGATTAAAGCATAAAGAGATAAATAGAGAACCCAAATTTTGACAGGTATAATTTATGAGTATGATTAAAGAAATTTAGTATTTTTTAAAGATAAAAATAGTAATTCATTTTTGACAATAATAATTAGAAAAAAAATTAATTAAAATATAAATATGTAAATAAAAATATATTTTATTAATAAGATTATGTGATAGAATAAAAATGAAAAAACTTTCAATAAAAATTTCAAAGGCTTTTCTAAAAAATAACCATTAGCATTTCAAACTTTTTATAATAAGACTTTTACGTTAATGATAAGTGAACACGTGTAAAAAAAAGAGTGTCAAGGACAATTTATTAGGCCCCAAATATTTAAATAACTCACACATTTATCTTGTTTTAAAGATTGGGCCTCACATATTGGATGACTATAATCGCATTTTTGAAAAAAGCTAACTGATTTTTATAAGAAACTGGTCAGTTTTTTCCTTAACCAGCTGATTTTCTCTCATAGAGGTTATAAACATAAACCGAATAAGAACACAGATTGGTTAAAATTTATTTCGATCAGATCAGTCAATTTGGTTCGATTTTTTAATCATTAATATTTAATTTTGCCTATAATTAAATGTTCTCTTACAATTCTAATAAAAATTTAAACTGTAGTGAAATGTTTACATAAAACCAATTCATACACTTTGATATGCGATGTCGTATATAATAATAATAATAACAATAACTCAATAAAAGTTTCACTAACATGTGAGATTTTGAGAGATTCAGACATACTTAATACGACCCCTTAATTAGTAGAGAAGCTTTTTCGAATAGACTCGCATTAAAAAAAAGAAAAATGTATATAATAATTGAATAAAAAGTCAGAATCAACGTGTTAAGTGCACAAAATTCTCTGCTTTGCGAAGATCTAGGAAGGGTCATGATATACACAACTTTCCCTTTTTACTTTTACAAATAGACTATTTATATGACTTAAACCTGTGACCTGATGGTCATAAAGGAACAACTAACCTGTGACCTGATGGTCACAAAGGAACAAGTGATAAAATTCACAATACAATACAATAAATATAGAGTAAGGTAAATAATAAAATAAGTAAATAAATGCATAAACAAGTAAAATGCAAATAAATCAATCAATCAAACAAGTCATTATAAAAAATATTAGTTGAAATAATGAAATATTTAAGTTAAATAACTAAAAGAGAATTACTAATAAAAAAGTATTATATATTAAATGTTTAAGCTAAATACAAGAATTAAATTCGAAGAAAAATTACAAGTCATATATATTCACATTAAAAAGCAAAACTCACACAATAAGCAGTTAGTAAATATCTTAGTGTAAATAAAACATTATCACCTTATCTTAACACATAAAATTAGGCTAAATCAACATCTAAGATTTAAAGCAAAAGCTTGTAATTAATTCAACACCAATTTGTCTAATTATATTTTTGGATTAATATTAAATTTTTTATAATTTATTGACCAGTTTTGGATAAATGTCTGAACAAGTTTATTATAAGTTAGGAACTTGGTCTGAGTTATTATTAAGGCCTTTAATAGAAGGAATTCAATCATCTAATGCGTAGAAATTACATGAAGAATTACAGCCAAGTCGAGCTCGGCTTGGGCTTAGGCTCAACTATTATTATCCTTAACTAGGGGTGGCAATTGGTAGTTTGGCCTGAAATTTTGTATTAGAATTTGAGCTTATTTCGAGCTTGAAATCAATTAAGTACGGACTAAGCTTAATTAAATATTTTTAATTTTTAAAATAAAATAATATTATTTTTTATTTCAGACTTTAAATTAGGTTGACTCAAACTCGGTCTAAAGCCTAAAATTTAAAAAAGAAAAAATTGAACCTTGTCCAAACCCTGGTTAACTCAAGTTGCCTATAGAAACACTTTAGAATTCTCCTTAATGCGTCTTATCTTTAACAAATAAAGCGTTTCAGCTGCTGCAGTTATGACTAAGTTAAAATGTATAATGTTGACTGACTGGGTGGTTAAAAGTGAAAATGTCTTAAAATAAAAGAGGATTCATTAGGGATATCTATGAAGTTGTAAAAACTAGAGTAAGGAAGATATCAAAGATAGGAAGCATTTTTTAATTAATATTGGGCTACACTAAGACTCCTCTTTAACTCTCTTTTTGTTCGCAATCATAATTAATGAGCTCACCAAAAAATATCTTAAAGGATGCGCCTTAGTGTATATTGTTTGTTGATGACATTGTTTTAGTGGATGATGTAAAAGAAAGTGTCAATTTCAAGCTTAAACTTTGATGGAATATGTTAGAGTTGAAGGACTTTAGATTGAGTACGTGGAGTATAGCTTTTCGAGACATAGGGTGGCTATCGATGTGGAGGTAACTAATAATTTAGAAGTTATACCACAAAAGGAGTATTTTAAGTATCCAGGATCTATCATCTAGAGTAAAAAAGAGATTGATAAAGACATGGTTCATCAAATTAGATCAGGATAACTTAAATAGAAAAGTGCATCAGGAGTTTTATGTGACAAGAAGATATTATTCAAGCTTAAAGGTAAATTCTATCGTTTAGCGATTAGGTCGACCATACTCTATAGGACAGAGTGTTGACCGATCAAACTGGTGCATAATCATAAGCTAATGGTGACGAAGATGAAGACGCTCTGTTGGATGTGCACTTTACTGGAAGAGATAAGGTCAGGAATATAATGGTAAGAGACAAATTAAAGGTAACTGATATTGTTGAAAAATCAAAAGAGACAAGGTTTTCATAGTTTGGACATATTAAAATGAGATATTTTAACGCTTCAGTGAGAAGATATGAGAAGATTATGCTTAGAAACTATAACAGAAAAAAAAAGCCTAAGAAGAATTAGAAGGAGGTAATCAATAATAATATAATACTGCTGGAATTTATCGAAGATATGACTCGTAAAAGGAAAATACAATATCCTTATAAGAATATTGTATTATAAGCAGTATTATAAAAGGTAAGTATTACATACTTAAAAGTTTATGCTAACTATAAAAGGAAAATGCTAAAAGACCAACAAGAATAATATAAAAGGAAAATGCTAAAAAACCAACAAGATATCAAAGGACTACGCACGTCATATAAGAATATTGTACATAAATTAATTAAATGTTTCTAAAATGATGACCTAATTTAAGTCTTAAACTTGATTTTGTTCAGATTCAAAAATTGAATTAGATCTTCCAATATTTAATTAATTCATGCGAGATATTCATATTATGTGTATTATTATTTTCTTAGAATAATTTGTTAAATAAAAAATTTAAAAATTATTTAAATCATATTGCAACTTAATATTTTAATGTTAATTAATTCAAATTTATCACTATTTCTTGAATAATAATAATAAGTAATTTACAAAATATTATAGACATCCAACAATTGATTTGGTATATATATTCGAAGAACGAAGCGACAACGAATTCATGATATATATACTTAACTAAAATTAACTCCAATGGGCTATAAACATAACAATTGGGTTGGACCACGAAACCAGTGGTTCAACTGCCAATCCCGAAAAGCCACATTTAAGTCTATGACTGCAATTTTCCACGTGGCGTCTCCTTATTGGTCCAATAAACGTGTCATATGTTTTGATTGGAGAAGACATGTCGACATTACATGGCCTTCAAGATCTAAGCAAGTACCATTAATTACTATATAAATGCACCACTTAGGTTTATATTGCTATTAAGTTCTCAGAACTCTTTAGCTTCTTTATGCTACTATACTGAGATTAGATCAATCATTTCATTTCGTCAGAGCTAGGGTTTCGAGATTGGGAGAAACATGGGAGAAGCAAGACGCGTCTCTCTCCGATTGGCTATTGTTTTTCTGATAGCTTCCGTCTCATTCCATCAGCTTCGGGCCTCCGACGACGACGAGGTGAGTAACGGATTTCAGTGAATCTGAGTGTGGAAATTGTGTGTATGAGTTTTCTTGTGGGGGATTTTGTAATGAGAGCTGTTGATCTGGTTTGTGTAGGTCTTTTACGAATCGTTCGACGAGTCGTTCGACGGCCGATGGGTTGTTTCCGAAAAGGATGACTATAAAGGTATGGTAATTTGCTTCGGATCTCATTTAAAGCTGAACGATGTTGCTTAATTTTTTGAGTTTTTGGGCAGTTCTTTAGCTGTTGGAGTTCTTGTGACTGTTGTTAAACAATTGTGAATCATATGAGGTGTAATCGATGGGAATTGTTTTAGGTAGATGGTCAATAATACATGTGGCATTTGTTTTGTTTTGTTTTAGGTTGCGGGTTGACTAACCATAAAGACTTTGTAAGTGTGTCCGATTAAGAGTGGAAACACGCTAGACTTTGATCCGTTGATAGTTATTTAATGAATCTCACTAGGGGCAAAAGAAGGATTTCATAATTTTTTAAATTATAATGGACATGAAAGGAACGGGAATGATGGAGCATTTGAAAAAATAATGTTAAAAATTTTTAACCACTTTTATACTGCATGCTGTAAATGTCGTGTACCCGATTTGGCCTTTTCGACAATGTTTCCTAATACATTACTTTGTATGATAAATACATCTGTTTTGGATTCATTTGGTATTTTCATTTTGGAGTAGGTGTGTGGAAGCACTCAAAGAGTGAGGGACATGATGATTATGGACTTCTTGTGAGTGAGAAGGCTAGGAAGTATGCCATAGTGAAGGAGCTTGATGAACCAGTTAAGCTAAAGGATGAAACTATTGTTCTCCAATTTGAGACTAGACTTCAAAATGGGCTTGAATGTGGTGGTGCTTATCTGAAGTATCTTAGGCCGCAAGATGCTGGTTGGATAGCAAAGGAGTTTGACAATGAATCTCCTTATTCAATTATGTTTGGTCCCGACAAATGTGGAGTCACTAACAAGGTTCATTTCATCTTGAAGCATAAGAACCCAAAGAGTGGGGAGTACGTTGAGCACCACCTCAAATACCCACCTTCTGTCCCTTCAGACAAGCTTTCTCATGTTTACACTGCCATTTTGAAACCTGACAATGAGCTTAGGATTTTGATTGATGGGGAGGAGAAAAAGAAGGGGAATTTCCTTTCTTCTGAAGATTTTGAGCCTCCTCTTATTCCTGCTAAGACCATCCCTGACCCAGATGATAAGAAACCTGAGGACTGGGATGAAAGAGCCAAAATTCCTGACCCTGATGCAAAGAAGCCAGAAGATTGGGATGAGGATGCACCTATGGAAATTGAAGATGATGATGCAGTGAAACCAGAAGGATGGATGGATGATGAGCCCGAGGAGGTTGACGATCCTGATGCTGCCAAACCTGAAGATTGGGATGATGACGAAGATGGTGAATGGGAAGCACCAAAGATTGACAACCCGAAGTGTGCAACTGCTCCTGGCTGCGGTGAATGGAAGAGGCCAACAAAGAGAAATCCTGCCTACAAGGGAAAATGGAGTGCTCCACTTATTGATAACCCAGCTTACAAGGGTATTTGGAAGCCTCAAGAGATTCCGAATCCCAACTACTTTGAGCTGGATACACCTGACTTTGAGCCCATTGCTGCTATCGGGATTGAAATCTGGACCATGCAAGACGGTATCTTGTTTGACAATATCTTGATAGCTAAAGATGAGAAAGTTGCAACAACATACAGGGATACAAAATGGAAGCCTAAGTTTGAGGTCGAGAAGGAGAAACAGAAGGCTGAGGAGGCAGATTCTAGCACAGATGGACTTGCTGGCTTCCAGGTATCGAATTGTTCAGTCTCCTTGTCCTTTGGGTTTTGACCTTGTGTTTCATTGTCTAACTTTTGATTTTAATTCTGCAGAAGAAGGTGTTTGACCTCTTATATCAGGTTGCAGAGATTCCTTTCCTAAGCGGGCACAGACAGAAGATTCTTGTAAGTCTAATATTTTCTGACATTTGTGGTATGAATAGACCCTGATATATGAACTTAATGCTGTAGGATGTCATTGAGAAGGCAGAAAAACAACCAAACCTCACAATTGGCATTCTCGTCTCCATTGTGGTTGTGATCTTCACAATTTTGTTTAAAATAATTTTTGGTGGCAAAAAGCCGATGGTAAGTGTCTAGTGCAATCTTCTCATTCTCAACATGTTTGCTTTTTTTTCCTTGCATTTATTTCGTAGTTTTCTTGAGCTTCTATGTGGTTAGAACTCGTCTCATTGTGTTTATAACTATGTGATGTAGGCGAATGTAGAACCAAGACCCACACCAGCTGCTGAGACTTCCAACAAGGAGGAGAGCAGCAGTGGAGAGAAAGCAGAAGAAGACGACAAGGAAACTACTACTACTGCCCCTAAGAAGAGGTCACAAAGACGTGAAAACTGAAGACGTGATATTGGTTTGACTTGGGGCTGTCAGATATAAACTCTTGGTAAAACATGTGCTTAGTTGTTTTCCCTAGTTTGACTCTTGGCAATTCCTGCTTTTCGGCCTTGTTTTTGATCATGAGGAATGTATGAAGAGTGTAAATGGCATTTATCTATCATGAGGCCGCGTCCTTTCCTGCCTTGAAGATCTGCTTAGCTTTTTGCCTAAACTCATTTTACTTGGAATTTTTTACGTGGAAGGATTAAGGATAAATATGGTTTCTTCATTCAATTTTGTTGGCTCTGATGACATATTGTGGCGTGAAAGCGTCATCAACCTTTATTGGTGGATGTAGTGTTGGAATTATACCTTCGGAAATTTGCTCATGGAATCGATGGACTTTGATAATTGTGAAGAAGAAACATATGCTAAGTCTTAAGAGCTGAGTTCGTTTCTGAGTTACAGAGGGTCCGTCTGTCAACTCGCTTTATAGCTTGTTCAAAGAATTCACTGCGCACACAGGTTCTTACTGTTAAAAACTAGATTCCTGAAGTACTAAAATACGCTACATTTTCCTACAACCACCCACATATTGAATCGGTGTTTATTTACTTGACTGGGATGGGATCTGAGATTGGGAAAGACTGGCATTTGTTAAATGATGGTGACGAGCTGCAACAGCCAACAGGCTGCAACGGTATGAGAAAGAGAGAGGAGCATATGATGGTGTGTGTTGGGCATTCGGCAATGGCAGGAGGAAAGGGAAAAAGTTTCTGAAGATAATGACATTTTGTTAGGATTCTATCATCTGCTAGTTGGAAAGATACCGTAGGGCTGTGATCGAGAAGACACCCAGAAGCTTTGAGCCATGAATGCATTACCACTAAGCCTCTAATTCTGTTTTCAATAGATTTTTACCAAAGTTAATTAAAAATAAAATTAACTAATGATAAAATTAAACTGAACAAAAGAACTTTTTATGATTTTCACACGTTATGAAAATATGCCAAAACTAAACTGAAAAGCAAAATAAGAATTCAACTGAATTTTACTTCTTTACACATCTCTGGGTGGACGCCATTTGTTGTCCTAAGCATTACTTAGCCACATGCATTTTATAGATAAGCTTTTGGGGCCAAAAGAGCTATGGGTATGGCCAATTGCTCATAGATAAATATAAGCAGAGGAAAGTCAATTCCGTTTATCATAACTCTACATCTCAGAACTGGAGCCGCTGGGCAGAATTTCACCTTATTGTGACCAAGTATGTGTTGAAAAAAAAATGTTCCTGGCCTAGTTGGAAATAGATTGGTAGAGAAAAACAAAAGGCAACTGAAGACCTCATGCTGCAACACCTCTTTTGTTAATGATCATCACGCCTACTATAACTTAAAAAAAGCTCATCTGAAGACCACTACAGTTCTGATTTTTCTTAATTTAACCTCGTGTAGCAAAATGGTTAATTTATCGGCGACCACCGGTGGCCTTTCTCGACCCCGGAGGGGCCATGTCCTCATCATCAGACTGGATATCTCCGTACACCCACATCCCAAGTCTAGCAGACCTCGCTTCATCCTGGAACTTCTCTAAATTATCAAGGGCTACCTGCCTTTCCTTAGGGTCCCGCTTTCTCCTCTTCTCAATCCTAGCAAGTCCCTCCTGGAAAGTATCAGCAAAACTCATTATCAAACATCATAAAAAACAAGAAAACAAAAAGGAAGTCGTATCATAAATAATCTAATCAATCAACCAAATGATTATGAATGGAAATCATGTTGGAATCATAAAATAGTATAGGTCACAATAGGGTTATGTTTACCATACTGTACCAGCTGTATTTGACAAAAAACTGTACTGTGCCGGATATTTGTACGAAGGTACAGATACTATACAATAAAAATACCAAAAATGATGTGAACTACTCGCAGTATAGTATTTGCAATCTTGATTGCAATCTATGATTGTTTGTGAGTGCAATTAAATTATTCTAAGCTTTGAAATATTAAAGAAGAAGAAACAAATTCACATCAGGGGCTTAACTTTGGAACCAACTCTACATAACAAATCAAATATCTTGAAATTGTAGGTTTTACTTAAAAAGAATGATTAGATTCCTAGGTAGATATTCACAAGCTATGGTAAAAATGTTATGCCCAAAACGATTCATCATCTCTAGTCTATATTAGGATAACATGACATAAAAGCAACATAACTCGTACCTGAATCATGGCAGCATTTATGCTAATCTCTGCATCCACAGCAACAAGAGTTACTACAGTGATGGGCCCAGTTCCTTGCCCTTTAACTTTCCCTCCGGAAAGATCCCTCTCCTCCACCTTCGCTCTGAACTCTTTTGAAGTGCCTAACGTATGAGCACTCAGATACTCAGCTGCTTCAGGACCACAATCCTCTTCCAAGTCTGGCACTTTGATATAAGCCAGGCTGCACAGCTGGGCAAGACCTGGGGAAGATGACACTGAAGGGTCAAGAGGCCGTAACCTACTGTATGGAACCTCCTCCTGGTTTCCGTAGTCGATGTAGAAGACTTCGAACTTGTCTTTCATGGACTCAACAGTGCCACGAGGTGCATTCACAATCTACGTATCAGATTGCAAAAGCTCTTTTAGACCACTAACACATGCATGATATGCTAAATTTCACTTGGATGGAAAGAATTTTATAAAAGAGAAAGGAGTGGGTAGAGCACATCATGAAGAACTGCAAAACTTAACATCCCAGCTTGACAAATTACTACATAATACATACATAACAAATATCAGGGAATTCGTGAAGATACATGTAGTAGCCAGGGTGAAAATCATCCAGATTTGCATGAAACAAACTACAAAAATGAGCCTCACCATTGCTCGGTTCCATGAATTATCTGCACTAAACTGAGCAAGGACTATGTCACCCTTCTTAGGATTGAAAGCACCTATAACGGGAGCATCTTGTAGATTCAGGGATGCCAACTGCTTCTGAATAGATGCCACTTTCTGATCCCCAACTGTCTGGACATAAAATTTTCGACCGCCCAGGACTTCGGTAACTACTACCTGCAGAAGAATAACCTGTGTAAGCAAGAAGCATTACTTGAAAGCAGCACTCCCCGATCATATCTAAGAGACAACAACCTTTAGCACTTCTTTCTGTTTGCTTTCAACAACTGAACCATTAGAAACTTCCTCCCCTTCAACGTAATTCTCCCAAATCTGAAGAGAAAAGGAAAAATCATGATCAAAATAAGATGGAAATTCTTGTAGACAAACATATGACAGAAAATCACAGATCCTTGCTTCCTACTTTCAGTTTCTGTCTTTTGGCAGATTTCTCCGCTTGTTCAAGAAGATGAGCATCAGGGATTCTGTCAGTCCCAAAGGAGGTTTGCAGCTTTGCAAGGCCAGCTTCGAGAAGAGTCACTGCCACATTAGTCCTCGACTCCCACAAGGATCCCAAGAATGTTCCAGTTCTATCAACAGTTTCCACTTCAATCTGAATTGAAGATGAATTAATCAAAGAAAGGAAAATAATCCAACTGTAAAATGACATGGTTAAAGGCTAACATTAGTACCTCAACATCTCTCTGCATTATCTTTCGTCTCATGAATGCAATTGCTTCATCAGAATAAGGTTCATCACGGCCAGGGCATCTAACACCAGAAAATGAGAAGGCAATGCTGCATGTTTCCTTAGGAATCAACAGTTTGAAACGATGACCACTGAGGACATACTCCACCACAGCAGAACTCCTCCTACTCCGATGCAGAAATGGCAAGAAATCCCTGGCTTTCTTGACTGATGCCTAAAAAGAAGCATATTTTCTAAATAAAATGGACCACACAGATTGGAGCAAGTATGCAAAAAGGGTTGCTGTACTAACTGTTGTAAGGTCTGTTATATGCATGACCGGAGGATCCTTGGCAGAATGAATCCCTTTCTTCCCAGAAACAGCCCGTGATTCAGCAGCAAGAAGGGCATCATAAAAGTTTGATCTCTCCTCAAAGTCCCTATGTCTAATTACAGTGCCAAAGCCACGGGAAACTACAAGCTCAGCCACATTAATCCCTTGCTGAGCACCAGCAGTTGACAGTGCTGGTGAAGTCTCATCTCCATCACCCTTGGTAGCTGAAGAGAGGAAGACTGAACCAAAATCCATCACTCTCGAGTCTCCAGGCCCAGTTGCAACTGTAGGTCCATCTCCCATTGTGACCTTCCTGGAATACTCCATTTGGACACTTACCTGAGAAATAAATAAGATTAACATCTTAACATAATAAGAATTATTATTATCAAGGTTAAGTAAAGCAGCTACAGCTTCATACTTGTCGGCCAATAAGGCGTGTTCTCAAGAATTCTTTGGCTTCACGGGCATAGTGAGCAGGTTTTTCATCTCTGCGAGGATTGCCCATTTTTGGACACCTAATGCTTGAAAGATTTACTCTCCTCTCTGCCAAAGGACTGCCAAATGGCACAGAATCATCAGCTACGATGACGCAGTCACCACTTACAACCTCCACCACCTGAAAAATAGCCAAACTTAGTTGAGACAATATTCAAACAAAGGGGCTAAAATCACATCAAGAATTTGACAAATCACAACCTTTCCAGTGAAATTCTGGTCATGAATTGCCTTTGAGTTTGTTGCTGGCGGCACATAATTTGTCCAGATTTTCAGGCGGCTTTTCTTGGCCTCAAGCTCTGCAGCCTTCAACCGACGCTTGGCATCTTCTTCCATCATGTTTGCACTCCATTCAATAAATTTAGCTAAACCCTACAGTCAGAAAAATGGAGGCAGAAACAGAGAAAGTCAGAATCCTCATACATATGTGGATATTGATTCTTGCTTAATGTAAGCAAAAGCTAATGCCAATTCTCTAAGTAATACAATATGTTTCAGGGGTTATAGATTTTAAACCATACCCATCACTGATATCAGCTAACAGCAACAGTCATTGTCATAAAGCAACACAATACTTATCGCACTCACATTTTCAACAAGTTCCATTGACAGGTCATTCACTGTATCCCCTTGTGGATAATATACTGAACCAATCAAATTGCTGAATTTATCAACACCTTCCAGGACAATTCGAACCTACGAACCAAAACCAAAACTCAAAGTTAGTTTATACTAAAAACATTCATGGCTATATTATAAATCATAATGCATCATTTGATTTACCTCTCTATTCAAAACACGAAGCTCTGTAAAATGTTTGGCCTCCATACCAAATGGATCAGGACCAACTTCAGCAGCTGTTGTTGAGGCTGCAAGTCTCTGTGCAGATGTTAAAGGCACACGCGGTTCAGACACATCACCATTTGTTTCTTCAGATGTGATCTCTGTTTCAGCAACAGTTTCTGCTGCTGCTCTTCTACCCATTGATGGGGACTAATTTGAACAAAATAAAATAACATATATTTATAAATATTTCATAAAAATGTTCGTAAACAAGAGCAAGGAAAAAAAACTCAATCGCGGGTTGAATCCTCATAACAAGGAAATGCCCATACCTGAATTCCTGCAACAAAAACTTGGACAAACTGAAAGTCTGGCAGTAAATACACACGTACGGTACTGCCATCACGAACTTGTTCGACAATGCCTTGCATTGGTCTGCCCTTGTTTGCTGCTAGAAGACCCATGGCATCCAAGTTACTTGGGTCCCCGATGGCGGAAGGAGGCAGATTTCTGATGGATGCCTCAGCAGCACCTGGTGTCTACAGCCAGAAATACAAGAATTCAACACTTGGAAGACATTACATTAAAAGAAAAACATGACTCTTTATCAACTTTATGAAATCAGAAAATGATTGCTTCATATTAAGTTTTGAATCATCTGCTTCAGTTAGGATCCAGATGCTTCAAGCGCTACCTCCAGTTTCCAGTTGAGTATGAAATGAGTATGAAAATGCAACATAAAATCAAATTTACATAAGCCAAGACTTATATATGTCATCACACACATGTTGCAAATTTTTCCTGGACCTAATGACAATACCATACAAAAGTTTCCATGAAATGATGAAATATCTAGAGTGCTGTTTTTAACAGTCATATACAAAACTGCTCCTCCTCATCTCCAGGTATCAGCCTCTGTTCTATGATTACTGTAAGAAGTGAATCAGAACAGAGAAATGAACTACGCAGTTATGACTGATGAATAAGTATTGTTTTTTCAAATACCATGCTAAATATATTTCTTTTTATATATACATCCATGAATAAATTCCTACATCAAATCACTGTATCTGTGCAAATGTTATGAGTTCATTTACAGTGCATGAGACGAGCACAAAACCAATAATAAAAATAGTTATGTATTGCCTAGAAAAGGGTTTTAAAGAAGTAAGCACAAGATTGCCATTGAGAGGGTACCGTTTGCAGTGAATGGGGAGAAGTAGTGACGAAATAAACAAGAGATTGAGAGAAGCTAACCTTACTCCATCGACCCAGACCCTGTTGCTTAGCTTGTTCTTCAAGTTGGAGCAAGTCGGCAAGGAAAGGACTAGCTTCTCCTTTCTGCTGACCTTGTTCCCTCACCTAAGTGGATAAATGATCAATATAGGCAAGGGAAATGAAAATTATATATTAAGATTCTTTCCAAGAAAATAAAAGGTAACCTTTGCCCAGCCTTCAGAAACAACAAGCACAGCAACATTCTTGTCACCAAGAAATACTGAACCGAATTCTCGACCAATAGATGGCACAGAATAATCCACCCTGAAAGTTACTTCCTGTAGAAAAAGTTTAGCAGTCGCATTATATAGGCCAACATAATTAGTGAACAGTTTAAGAAAAGATCATCTAGCAAAGAAAAGCTAACAGAAGAAGAAGAATTTGACCTGTCCAATGCAGAGCTTCCTCAAGAATTCTCTGCTTTCCCACGCAAATGCCTCATCAACTCCACCTCTACGAGCCTAGGAGTAAAGACTTAAAGTCAAGACATTAAACTGTCAGCTGAAAATCCTCCCTAGCATTAGTGACATTCTTAATCCTCTTTTGATAGTTTCTAAGTTCTTGCATGCAATATCTTTGGTAACTCTCATACTGCATACATTTAAACTTGCAATACACCGACACTGATACATGTATATGTGATGAAAAACAGTTTGAAATAACGCGACCGAACTTCAAGCTCATCAACATAGCACCCCAACGTAGTTCATCACTCATCCATCTACTCAAACGGATCATACATAAACATGCAACTAAAGCAAAACAAAGACTTCAATTGGTAACAAATTCGCAAATCAGAGCAGTAAGTAAACAATAAAAAATATTAACAAAAATAACAAACGGGAATAATCTTTTACCAGTCTTGGAGCGATAAGAGATGATAAAGTGATGGTCTTTTCTGCTGGCAGCCCAGCCTTGTTGTTGGTCATAGCCATAATCACCAAGCAATCCCCTGAGGGAACAGCTTTCACTCTTCCTCTGTACCATCCTGTGGCTCCAGCTGTTGAAGTTGCCATTTCAACAGCTAAGATCTGAAGACATAGCAGATTATTATGCATCAACAAAACTCACTGAGAACCGAAAAAAAAAGTCAACAAACTCCAAATAGAGCTATTCAATCACATTCATATTCATACAATACACAAAACTGCAATCTTTCATCGACTCGACAGTGTCATCCTCCGTACAGCCAATTCAGTCCCAAAAAGAAACAGAAAACAGTTACATGCAATAGCAACAAAGTTGATACAAACAACTAAAAAAACAGAAAAATCCAAAATTTCGATCACTACGCATGAGCAACTCCAGATCGGCAACATCGAACTCATCGAAGCTCAAAACGAACAGACAAAAACGATTAAAAAACACAAAACCTGATCCGAGCAACAGCTCAAACAAACACAATCTATCACTCACTCGATCAGACCAATCACAACATCATTACATCAACTTATAAAACAACAACCGCTATCAAAAAGCATACCAAACGAAAAATTTAGCTCAAATGAAGAGCTAGAAATCTGCATTAACACGCACAAAATACAATGACGGAGAAGAACAGAAAGCGATCTGTTGAATTGAAGAATTGCGTTTACCTAGATCTCTCAATAGTGCAGAAAAAGAATCTATCTATTTTCTTTTTCAGTCTACAAGACGGCGGATCAAAACACGCAGATGGAGAAAGAAAGCGAGCGAGGGGCAATATAAATGGCGGATAGAGAGGAGTTGGCAGCGAAAGGTACCCTTCACTTTTGGAAAAATAACTAGAATTGCCATTATAAAGATATAATTTTCTTAACGATACGTACGTTCATATATTTATTTAGGTTGGCGAAATCTATGGGAAGTTGGATATGGATTGCTAAATGCCCGATCTGTCCCTCTATTTGTCTGTTATCATCTTCTGTTACAGTTACCACATCACCTTACCCCTTTGAAAACATTTAGTAGGGTCCACAGGACTGTGGGTGCCACGTTGTTTGAGAGAAAGCGGAGATTTTAATTTAGTAATTATTAATGGTAGAAAATACATATGTTTCTTGATAAGTTAGAATGGGGGTGGGAGCAATCTGCCGAATATAATTTAGTACAAGGTTAAGTTTTGGTATAGTATTGTATAGATATTGGTTAATAGGAGATATCTTTTTGTATAATTTTTAAATTTATAAAATAGTCTTTAAAATTTTTTAAAAATATAAAATAGTTTATTATCATATTGTAGTGTTGTACTTTATATTTTTAACCTTGTTTTTAAAAATTAAAATAATAAATAATAATCAA
>JAOQMP010000006.1:39882067-39892834 GCA_027563575.1 Erythroxylum pedicellare
TTTATTTTGTGTGTCTCCACTAGCTGCCACTTTCTTCTCCTTCAACGTGGCTGCTCCTTGTTTCAATGCCACCTGCTGCTCCAAAGAGGTCACGTCACTAGCTATATTACTTCATTTAATGTCCACCAGCTGCTACTTTCGTTGTTGTCCCCTTGCCCAGTTGCTTGCGCTGTCCACTTGCCACCTCCTGCTTTGTTTTGGTGTCTCCATCAACTGTTATGTTAATATCCTAAACCATTAGCTTCTTCAACTCCACCACTTGCTTGCACTATCCTCCACCAGCTGATGTTATTTTCTTTTATCTCCACCTGCTACTTCGTTATCTTCACTCCAGTAGCCACGTCCTTTCTTTGTTCTCCTCCAGCTAATGTATTTGTCTCTCTCTCCAGCTGCTTCACATTCACGTCTCCTAAAGGCTAACCTCCTCTTCTCTCCATAGCTATCCCTTTATTATGCCACCCAATCAATTTCTCTCCTTTTCGCCAGCTCCTCCTTGCCTTATTCAACTTGCCAAGCTGCTCATGTTGTCTCCCCAAAGTCACCAATTCAACATTCTCTCCATCAAGTCCAGCTTCCAATCTTGTCGTTAGTGAAATGTTGGCTGTCTTTTTTCCGTAATTGAAGGCCTTGATGAATGGAAGTGGCGTAAAGGATGGCTGCTGCATGTTGGCGTGGGGTGGTAGTCAAAAAATATAGGTTGATTCTTTTCTAAGCTTCAAGGAAGGTTGCTTCTTTGAATAAAATGGAGGCTGATTTGTCTTGTAATAGAGGCTGATTTTGTAGTGGAGAGTGAGTTGTACATGGGCTAAAATAATTAAAAGGTGGGAGCTGATATTGATCCTTGGCTGGTCGGAGTAGATTTTCCAAGGTCAAATTCGACAATGCATAAAAAATAAATGGTGATGATTTAGGAGCTGAAATTTTATCAGTGTCTTCGTCTTTGAGTTATCTTCAATATGAGACTTGAATCACGGGATTTCACCCTCTAAGTCAAAAGTTATGATCAAAACATCATTGAAAGGTCGTTTTGGCGATCCAAAATATGACGCAAATTTCGTGAATTTATTTCTCCTAAATTCCAGCTCAGAAAAATCTGCAATTGGTCTCGAAAAATCCATCAATGAGTCTAGAATTTAATTATGAAATTTTAGAATTTTTGGATAAACTAATCTCGAGATAAAAATCCCAGAACAACTAAAGGTCGAATCTGCCAGAAACCCAAAAACAGTGTAATTCGAGTCTATTTATTTCGTTTATGCATTTTACGTCAACGGACATCGAATAATGCTAAAACATGATAAACCAGCTATAGATGAACATAAAATGAATGTAAATGAATTTGAATTAAGTTCTAAAAAGCCACTCAAAATGTCCATTAACATCCACCTGAACCTACAAACCAAGATAATTCAATACCAGATTCAGACACTATTCTTGCAAGAAAATTATGGCTACGGCGAGATCGACTTATACTACAAGCTATTTAAGCCTCATTGGCTGGCACTATTGCTCCACTAATCTTAACCTGTCAAACCTCCTATAAAGCTTGGACAAAGCTTGAACTCACGTTTGCCAATCATTCCAATACCAAAATGCTCACTCCTCCATCAACACTAATTCAAACTACACAAGAAGGACTCTCTATTGCTTGACCTTAATAGGCCACCCTCTAAGCGATGCAAAGGTAGTTGCACATACGTTGAATGGATTAAGCAGTGATTATAAAGAGATTAATGTCGCAATCCGAGCATTAGAGACAGCCATGACTTTTGAAGAACTCTAAGATAAACTCCTTGATCATGAGACATTCTTCAAACGGAAAGAAGGTAAGAAAAATACAACTCCCTAGCCCAATATACCCAAAGATCTTTCAGCCAAAAACCACGTTAGTGCAATGCTAAGGACAATCGTGGGTCCAACACTCACCAAAATCTTCTTCACAAAACAAGACTTCTTACACTAACACACGTCCTCCATACACCAGTACCTACCCACATTATAATTATAACCCATATATTAACTCTTCAATTCCTTCTTCATGGCGTCCCAATCATTCCTCCACTTAACATCTAATTTGTCAGCTCTGTAACAAAGTAAGACATACAACAAAATTTTGCAAATCTTGTCTAAAGCCATTTTCTTCTCCAAGTTGGCCTCAAGCAAATGTCACCAATTTTGAGGTTCATAGTAAACACAACTCCTGGATAGTTGATTCAGGCTCTTCCCATCACATCATTAGACCTTAACAATCTCTCGGTCCATTCCAAATATGAAACCAACGAAGGCATCATGGTGGGAGATGGTAATGTCATTCCAATCACACATATATGCTCAACTTTTATACAATCTCTCGGTCCATTCCGAATATGAAGGCAACGAAGACATCATGGTGGGATATGGTAATGCCATTCCAATCACACATATATACTCAACTTCTATACCCTCCTTTAACAAAATTTTTCAGTTGCACCATGTGTTATGGTCACCACAAATTTCAAATAATCTTTTGTCTATCTCTAAATTTTGTAAGACTAACTCTACTTCCATTGAATTTTTTTCAAACTTTTTCCTTGTCAAGGATTTGAATATGAGTTCATCCTTGGTTCGCGGATAGAATAAAAACAATGTTTATGAATGGCCTCTCCAGTCAACTCCCACTCCCGTCACTTCTCCCCACACTTCAACCATCATTACTCCGAACATTTGGCACCAGAGGCTAGGCCATCCGTCTTACAACCTTCTATGCAAGTTTCCTGTCAAGATTTCTATCTCAAAAATTAACTCTGGTTCAAATCACTGCAATGATTGTCTTAGTAATAAAAGCCATAGGCTTTCTTTTGGCACAAATTCTATTCAATGCAACTCAGCTCTTGAAGTTGTATACACAGACATTTATGGTTCCAGTCTTTCTCCCTGCTTTGATAACTTCAGATATTATGTTATTTTTGTGGATTATTACACCAAGTACAGTTGTCTTTATCCACTTAAACAAAAGTCTCATATCAATAATGTCTTTATAAAGTTCAAAACTCTCGATGAAAATTTTTTCAAGTATACATAAAGACAATATACTCATATGGAGCTGGTGAATATGTAAGGCTCTCTCATATTTTAGCAACTCATGGGATTCGGCACTTACAGTCACCACCATACACTCCACAAATCATTGGCACAGTTGAAAGGAAACATTGACATGTTGTCAAAACTGGACTCATCCTTCTTCAACATTCATCATTACCTCTTAAATATTGGACCGTAACATTTCAAATAGCAGTATACCTAATCAGCTACATGCCCACACCCCACCTAAAGTTTCAGTCTCCATACGAAAAATTATTTCATAATCTTCCTAATTATAACAAACTTTAACTGTTTAGTTATCTTTGTTATCCTTACCTTCGCCCTTATACCACTTCCAAGTTACACCCACGCTCTAAAGCCTGTGTCTTTCTCGTATACTCGAATCAACAAAATTCATATCTTTGTCACGACCCATCAACCTCCACCATTTATGTGAGCCGACATGTTGTCTTTTTGGAAACTATATTCCCATTCAAATATACAGATGATAAGAGTCCAAAGCAAACACCACATGATAGATCCCAATCACTATCAAACTCCATCTAACCACACAATCTTTCCATACCCAATATTGACCATGAGCAAACCAATCCTTCAACATTACCATCTCCACCTATCATTCATCAACAAAGTTCGTAATTAAAAAAAAAAACTATCTTTACGCCACCTAAAACTCCAACATACATATCTTCACCTATATACTCTCCTTTATCTCCTCTACATCCTACAACTCTCACCTCAACCTGGACTTCCCATTTATCACCATCGTCCACTTCAATTACTCTACCGTCACAATCTTCTAGTGTCGCACTTAAAGAAAAGTACTCTGAAACCTCGCCAAATACTTGACCTCTACACCGCTACAACACCCTCTCTTCAACCTGAACCCACCACAGTTAAATAAGCTTTAAAATTACCTCCATGGTATGATGCACGTAATGACGAATACAATGTTCTTCTCAGGAACAACACCTGGTCTCTTGTTCCACATACTCCAGATAAAATTGTGGTCGATTGCAAGTAGATTTTTATAACTAAAAAAATACATATGGGTCTATATCCTGCTACAAAGCATGTCTCGTTGCTAAAGGATTTCATCAGAGACCCGACATCAACTTCTCTGAAGCATTCAGTCCCATTGTGAAGCCTACCACTATACGAATAATCATCAGTCTTGCTGTCCATTTTGGTTAGGAATTGCGACAATCTGATGTAAACAACACATTTCTCCAAGGTACTTTAACTTATTTTGTTTTCATGCAGCAACTCCCTGGTTTTGAAGATACACAACATCTCAATTATGTCTGTCAACTACCCAAAGCTATAAATGGGTTATGCCAAGTCCCTCGAGCATGGTACCATGAACTTCAATCCTTTCTTCTGTAACAAAAATTTAATAATTCAGTTTCTGACAACTCTCTCTATATATATCATAATAGTTCAGTTTAGTCTAAGTTAATGATATTATCATCATAGGAAACTACCTACCCACTATTGCCACATTTTTACGGACCCTCAATTCACGATTTTCTCTAAAAGATTTAGGTCTCCTGCGCTACTTCTTCGGCATGGAAGCTCACATCACTTCTTAAGGTCTTTTCTTATCCCGACATAAATACATCATTGATTTATTAAGCCAAACTAACATGCTTGATGCAAAAGCTATACCCACCCCTCTCAACAATAAAGTTGCCTTAACTTTACATGATGGTACACTTAAAACCAATCTCACTGAAATTCAAAAATTTCTTGGCTCACTTCAATACTTGTCCCTAACTTGACCTACTATCTCTTTTCCAGTTAATAAGTTGTCGCAATTCATGCATAATCCCTCTATTACCCATTGGTCAGCTTTTAAACGTGTTTTACGTATCTTAAAGGTACCACTTACTTTGGCATACATTTTTAAAAAAATAGCAGTCCCACTCTTCATGCCTTTTCAAACTCCAATTGGGTCGGGAATTCAGATGATTTTACTTCTACCTTGTCATTTATAGTTTTCCTTGGCAGTTCTCCTATTAGTTGGGCATCCAAAAAACAAAAAACCATTGCTCATAGCTCCATTGAAGTAGAGT
This sequence comes from Erythroxylum pedicellare, assembly GCA_027563575.1. Taxonomy (NCBI): domain Eukaryota; kingdom Viridiplantae; phylum Streptophyta; class Magnoliopsida; order Malpighiales; family Erythroxylaceae; genus Erythroxylum; species Erythroxylum pedicellare. The sequence goes on from JAOQMP010000006.1 coordinate 39,887,224, forward strand.
ACTGATCCATTGCATCCACCGTAGCTGAGTTAAATTGGATCACGAATACCTCAAATAACTACATCAGCCCTTCACATCACCACCAGTTATATACTGTGACAATTTAGGTGCCACATATCTTTGCTGAAATCCCATATTCTATTCTCGCATGAAACATGTCGCCCTTGATTTCCACTTTCTCATACAACAAGTAAATCAAAACCAACTGTGTGTTTCTCATGTCCATACCAATGACTAACTTGTAGACTCCCTTACAAAGGCAGTTCCGAAGAAACAATTCCTATTATACAGGTCCAATATTGGTCCTTATCACAGAAGCTCAATCTTACGGGGGCATGAAATACTTATTATACATGAAGAAAAGAAGCCATGATATATTCAAATATTTTCAGTTTCACAAATCACATTAGCTAAAATAGTGGCTCCATGTATATAGGAATTAACTCAATTGTAAATATATATATATATATATATATATGACTGAAGATAGAGCAGTATCAATAAAATATCTTTTGCCTTCACTTCTCTTTAGATTTTAAACTTAATATTTTGAATTTAAATATTCAAATCCGAGTTTGAATTTAAATATTCAAATCTTATTAAATTCAAGTTAGAGTCTAATTTTCATAACTTTTTAAGCCTAGTTTTTAAATTAAATTAATTTAAAATGAATAAATTATATTTTAGTATATTTAACCGAATTGGTATGAAACTATGAATCTAGTTTGAGCAATTGCCAACTTCAAATTGCAACCGTATAATCCTCCTTCTGGATGGAAAAAGTGAAACTAACGTCTAGATGAGGTCAAAGAAGGTCAAAGAGTCAAAGAAATAAGTCAAAAGTCAAATATACAAGAAAAGAAGAGGCTCATTTGGTTGGGCTATCCGAATAATAGGCCCAAACATATTTCAACTTGGATCTTGCCCTGGAGCCTATATAACATGGGCCCGTAATTTGAATTTTCGAAGTATAAATTTGAATTCACTCGTTTCGCGCCAAGCCGTAAACCAAACGAGAAGACGGAAAAATGGTGCTAATTTGTTTTGTGTTGGATCTCTGTGGCCTATCGCCTCCATTGTTACGAGACCTAAAGCAGGTTTTGCTTTCAACCTTGAATCAATTTTCGAGAACAAGAAAGTAAGAGAAACTTCACTCTCTTTTTGATGTGGCTTCTCGTGTTAAGTTTTGCATCGTGTGTTTTAGTGCTTGTTGCAGCTTGCAAATTTCCATGCAATTTCGTCCCCACCGCGAAATCATCCATCGAAATCTCTTCCGGACAGATTAGGTCTGTGTTATTGTTCGAAGGATCGAACTTCTGGCTCTCACGAGGTATTTCTCGATTCGATGCTCTTTTTAAGAGAACTGCTACATGTGTTCGCGACGCGTAAAAACATGCATGAGTTGGTTATTGATGCTTTGAATAGCTGAAAGTAGCGTATAAACCTATCGGAAACTTTAATCTCCGCGATTTTCACCACGCCGTTAATAACTTGCCTGAGGATGCCTTTTCACCTGAAATCGACGACACCATAGGTCTCCGTTCAGGCGGTAATTATGTCCCTAGTTTGCATTTTTCTTTTCGTTTTGTGTGATTTTTTTAAAAACTTTGTGCTTTTCTGGACTTGCAGTAGGTCAAAAACTTTCGAGTGTTTTCAGTGATCATGCTTTGTACTGCTGGGGAGGTAAAGATGTGATGAGGAAAGTGATTGTTTTGTGCTCGTTCGTGCCGGATAATTTGGATTCTGCCTTGAAAATGACTCTCATGGTTAGGGTTTTCCCATTAGTTTTTATTCCTTTAGTTTTGTACAATTTTTTGCTCCATCTTCCTATCTCTTGATGGTGTGGCTACTAAATATTTTTGTTTGAATTGATCAATCACAGGAGGCAGCAGAGAAGTGTGTTTCTCTAGAGTTTGTATTATTTGAGCAAAGTTCAAATCATCTCATCAATTTTCAGGATAATGTTAATTGCTTTATGAGAAGTTTATCCGATCTTGATAACTGCTCCTTCCGCACTTATCTTCCAGGTCTATGTCTTTCCGCAATTTATAGGTGGTAATCCTTTTGATTCCAGAGCCATTTCTTTGATAACTTTGCTTAGTGGAGTGACTGAATTGTAATATAAAGCCCTGTACTTGGTTTCCTATCAGTTACATTGATTTCTGCTTGGTCCAACTTAACCTCGTAGTTTAGAATATGTGGAAATCCGGAGCAAGCCATATACAAAGTTCTTGTTTATAACGATAATGTGGTGGAGGCATGACACAATTTTGCAGATGGACGAGTTTTTCAAGGATTGATAAAAAGATGGCTTCATGAATTAAAAGATGATATGGAGGACCCTTTACAAGCACGCTTTGTTTTCAATAGCAACATGTTAGGTTCTCTGAATTTTATATCCTGCAACTTATCTGTACCTTTCAACCAAATTATTGATGGCTTCGGTACTTGTCAGGTATTATTGTGAATTTCTTAGTTGCCAGTTGTTCCTCTCTGTAGAACTTTTATTTTTTCTGCCTATAGGCATGCAGGTGCCACGGCTTCCTTATTGATAATACAGTAAAAGAAGAAGTTAAGGGACCTTCATGCTCGGTCACTGGCCAATATCTAGAAACTTGTCAGATGGAATGTTCCCTAAAAGTTGGAGAGAAAACAATCCTGTCCATGCCCTCTTTTCAAAGTTCTTTGATGCTACAGCAGGTTTCTTTACCTATTGAATTCTACGTTACTGAGAGGACTAATCTGAAAACATTAAGTGAAGGTTAGGCCATGGATGAAAATTGACTTTTAATGGCTTCTTGTTATAATATAATCCGCATCCTCCATCTTTCTCTGTTCTGTATATGTAGTTTTGTTTCTTCTGGAGGAAAATTTCCATTTTAAGTATCTGCTATTCTACAAGTCCAGCAGGTTCTTAATAGTTAACCTATGTTTTCAACATTGGAATGCAGGTGTTGTAATTGGATGTTCGTACTTTGTAACTCCATCTTCTAATCATGATATAGAAAGTTCTTCAGACGAGATGGACCATTCAGACTTGAACGCACAGTGTGCGTGTAAAGCTTTCTTTTTCCTTTCCTTTTGAACGCGTTGCCAAAAATATGGTTCCCAGTTCCTTCAATACTAAACATGATGCGTAATTTGATTCGATATACTGGATTTACAAGATCATATACTAATCCTTTTGTTGTCTACTACTTCTATGAATCAATCGTAGCAGTTTTCCAAGGGGTTTGCAGTGCTTTACATTCAATGGACGAGGGATTGATATGCTTTTCATACTGTAATTTGGAAACCATGAGGGGGACGACCTTCCGATGCTATTATATTCTTCAGCCTTCAGACAATGGCCCGATGCTTCTCAGGGTACACAGTAATACAACCACAGTAGCTAAATCTATTTCGTTGCGAGTATTTTACTGTTGTTTTCTCCTTAGTATACATGGTACCATCATGCATGAGAGATTCTTATCTTGTTTTCTATTCCATCTTCCACTATCGTCTATAAGGCTTCTTCATTAATGACTATGAACCCCAGCGTGTGGCAGGATCAGAGGAGGTCTTGCCAGTGCCTGATGTTAGTCCGTTTACAGATTCTTCATTGACCAAGGAGTCTCAGAATTCCATTCAAGCCAACCTATTGAAGGTTGAACTTCGTTTATCCAATTGTTAATTTCTCAATATTAACCTTTGTATCTCTGCCCCTTTAGAGAAATTTATTTCCTGCATTTACTTTTGAATTACAAACAGATGGGATCAAGTGATTATGATCCATTACTACATGAGAGAGGCTTTCATCAGAAGTTGAATCAACTTGTGAAGGACAGCTCACAATTTGGGTATTCACGTTATGCAATAATTTGAATCTTCTCTTCATGGCAGCATAGTGCATGCATCAATACTTGCACCGGAAAATATACATGTCTTCTGAATTAAAATACCCTCGATACAGCTTAAAGTATTTGGACATGTGGCTTCAGTCCTTTAAATCATTTGAGAAGCTTGGTTGTAGACAAAGCATTATTTTACAAAATGGTTTACACATGATTACGATACAGATTAGTGTACCTTTTAAAGACCTACATTTCAAGGTTGTGAGTCAACATATTGGAGTAGTTGTTTTTGGCTTATTTAGAGGTTCTGGAGATACTACGTTAAGGAGATGGTTTCCAAGCGTAATTTCCAAAATTTTCTCATATTTAGCACATGGAAATTGCAGTTCTTCTCAACCAATACCACATGAGGCAATGTCTGTGCCAAACTCAACCCGGACAGATCTTTTGGAACAGCTTATGCATTCAAATTCTGCAACAGACGTTATAATTGTTGAGGACGAAACTGTGCAATTGGATCAGACAGCTGTAGAAAGTAAAACCGCAGATTCTATTGCAGAAGAATGGGAGCAGCTGGTTGTCAGTGGAGTCCGCAGGACAAAATCTCCCTCCTGCATTTCCAAACCAAAGTTGGACCACTTTATTCTATCCCCATCAGCTGATAATAAACAACTGGACCCTAAAACTTCAAAGATATTAGAAAGACTGGAAGTTCCAAGACCGTTAAAACCGAGAGTAGTTTCTCCCTTAAACAACCGAATTGCAGAAACATCTGTATCAACAAAGGTGCCTCTCATCCCGTGCCAGCCTATTCATTTGTCAAACGAATGCTCGACTTCAAGCCAGCTAATGAAACCCAACTTCCAGAGACTAAAAAGGAAGCATAGGTAATGAAGGTTTATTTTTGCAGAAACCACCTGATGCTGATATGTCATGGAGGAGGCCTGAATCTCCATGAAAGAATGAGGTAACACTTTGTTAGTATCGTAAACTAGGGTATGAGTAGCTTGTGAAAGATCAATTATCGTTACGTAACAAAATTGTTGGAGAATCATGAATCCAGTTCTAAGTGCACGTAGCAATGGGCATCAATCATCCTTGAGAAAATCCATTCAATTTGTTCTCTGAAAGGAGGTAACCTCTGAGTAAAAACTATGTGAAATTCAATTAGGATATCTGTATGTACTCGAATCAGCATAATCACTTGTAACTTCGGTATTTCATAGAGTTTTTGAGTCTACACGCACACCTCATTTAGAAGTTAGAGCTTAGAACAGCCCTACAGCTCAATATTTTTATCTGCCAGCCCACTGAAATTCTCTAGTTTTGAGTTTCTAAGTGCCGAGGTTGGCACCTGCCCAGGTCGGGATCGAGACTTTGGTTAAAAAAAAAAAAAAGAATATTTGAGTCTTAAATTCAATTCAATTTAATTTGTAATTTTAAAGTAAAATTTATTATTAATTTAATTTTATAAAATTTATTAAATTACTAATTTAGTAATAAGTTGAAATGAGATTTTTTAAATAGATGCAATTGTACAATTTTTAAATTTTTTATTTGATTTACTTTAATCATTATTATTAAATTTTGATTAATTTTAGTAGATTAAATGATTTTTATTTAACAGCTTCATTTTTTTAATTAAGCTTTAATCTAGATAAGAATAGTATTTTCCAATCTTATTTTAAATTCTTCAAATTAATTTAATAGTGTCCTCTAATTTTATTTAAGTATTTTAATTTTGTTTAATCTTTATTATATATTAATTTTATAACAAA
>JAOQMP010000006.1:39896797-39908482 GCA_027563575.1 Erythroxylum pedicellare
ACTCACCAGATCTTTTTCTTAGTTTAAGACATTACCTTGTGGAAGTTCAGATGGTCATCAAACGGAACTGCAACACTCAATTTGGTCTTGTTCCTGAGCCAGGTTAGAGTGTTCCTGCAGACTGGTAGTAGAATCAGAGCCATGTTCAGTTTAAGTGTCTCAGCTGCTCCTTTGGCCATGCATACACAGGGACCCATAACCTTATAAGCCGCTCTGTCTCTGTACTGAACATACTTGTATGCAAATAGACCAGCCATAACCCCAATCCACAGAGTCATTACCCAAACTCTCTGCCAATTGTCCAATAATAAGTACTTGGTGCTTCTGCACCATCTCCTTATTGGGTTCTTATCCACCGTAGGCTTCAGCTTCATGCTTAGCATTTTGCCTAGATTTTTGCTGTCTCCTCTCACACTCTCGTTTGGTGCTTGCAACAGAAGCATTTCCAGGTTTTCAATCTGTTTACCAGCACAGGATCAAGCAAAATTTAATTAAAAAAACAAGTAAAAGGTCTGCATAAAAAGAAGGGTAAACCACGATACACCCCAAGATAATTCTGAAAATTATTTTATCCTTTTTACCATGATGAATCCATGTTCTTCTGGATCTAACTCTTCCATGATCAGCCTCGCATATTCCTCCGCTTGCTTCTGGATAGTTGAAAGCTTGTTTGCAGAAGCACTGAGGGTGATAATCTGCTCAAATGAACCATCAGAATAAGTAATTTATGAGATAACTTGGTCTATGATCTATGGAGAAATTTTAGTTTCAGGGTTTAGTTGCTGCAGCAATTAGAAGGACTTTACCTCTTTGACTTCCTCCTCAGTAAGTTTTCCATCAGCATCTTTATCAACCCTGCAATTTTTGTTTAAGCTCAATTTTTGATAAAAGCTGAGAATTTTTCATATAAACTCAAAGGCTCAACTGTTTACCGGAAACAAGAACACTTACATGTCAAAGAAAGTCTGCAGCCTGGAATCGAAGCTCTGATCAGAAATCTGTTCCCAGAATTGCCTCAGCACTTCCTTAGAGATGGAATCGCCAGTTATGTTCCACTTTCTAGCAAGCGCGTTAAACAACTCTCCAGCAAACTCCTTGGACTCCTTCATTCCTGGCATTACAACAACAAACAAATTTACAATAAATCAACCAAAAGTTGAAGTGTGATTTGTGTAGCTATGCATTCACAATAAAAACCAAAATCTGCAACAGATGGAAGCTTATATTGTGATTTGTGTACCTATGCATTCACAAAAACGTGATCGAGGAAGCAAGCCAGTGCTTGAAGCAGTAATTTCATCAAACCGCTTCTCCACAGCAGGCCATCCTGCTCCTCCATCAGTTTTGCTGATGAATTTGAGTCCCTTCAGGGCATGAGCCGCCGAAGTTTTGGTCCTGTCCAGACGGCTTGGTAGTTGTTTCTTGGAGAAAGAAGCAAGGCGTTTGATATCGTGAGATACTTGTCTGATTCTAGCAGAAGCATTCCTCACAATATTCGAAGCAGATCTTTTTTCCAGGCCTTTGGCTAGTGGTGTAATCTCAGGAACTTCCTCGTCGCCGTTTGCTGCTTTAACACTGTGAACTGCCACAGAATCGTCACGTACATCAAGTGTGATCTCCACGTCGGGTTCTTCATGTCCCGTGCTGGTACTCTCTGGTACACTGAACCTTGCACTTTTTCTTCCTGTTCTCTTGTTCAAAGGACCACTGTAAGAAATGCTACCAACGAGCTCAGTCTCAGACTGGTTCTGATGATGATCATGATCTTCTTTTCCAATTTCTTGCATATGGGTCGACACAGAAATTCTTCAAATGCTAAAAGATTCAGGCGTTATCTGTGAATATACTATTAAGACTGATAGCAAGACAAAAGCTTGAGAAAGTTTATCTGCACTAAGAGACTAGACAACAAAAGGGGAATGATTCTACCATAAGTGCAAATGATTCTAACATAATTAAGGGAACAAGAAGTTCAGAAACCAATTGTCTAAATTCCAATACTCAGTTCTTGCAAATCTGTGAGGTAGGAAAGCAGAAAACTATGAAGAATCAGATTTCACACAAAGGAATGCAATTTCCCTGGTTATTGGCTCTAGCCAGCTAGATATATATATACACAAACATAAAAGAAACAGGATATAGGAGATAGTTGGATCTGAACAGGCAATGATTGTAGCATTTCATAGCGTGTAGGTTTGTGTAATTGAAATTTCAATATTTTACTGTAAGTTTGGTAGCTTAAAGCCTATCATGTAGTTATGTGGATGTGAAAGATGATCACAACAAGAAGCAGTGAATTGTCCTTTCCATAATTGTTTAGGTATGGCAGGACAACACTAATCCTTGGATTCCAATTGTATTATATATGAATCTGGACATTGACTGATTACCAGTGTAAACGTTGTTTAAAAAAGGATGTTTTCAGGTATTGGCACTGCATCCATTTTTCACAGGAAGGCTCAGAAGAAGTTTCCTGCTTTCTTACATGTGCTTGTTTCAGGGTTTATTCTATTCCTAGCATTCTACCTGAACTTGACTTCTCTGCTCTTTTTTTTATAAATGGAAATCAATATTACATCTTTTAATTTTAATGTCTTAAAATATATTTTTTAAAACATTAAGACGCAAATAGGATATTCACAGGTCCAATTCATATTTAGAACATGGAAATTGCAGGTCTGACTCTTCTCCTAGAATGCCACATGAGGCATTGTCTGTGCTAAATTCAACCCAGACAGATCTTTTGGAGCAGCTTGTGCATTCAAATTCTACAACAGACGTTATAATTGTGGAGGACGAAACCGTGCAATTGGATCAGACAGCTATAGAAAGTAAAACCGCAGATTCTATTCCAGAAGAATGGGAGCAGCTGGTCGTCAGTGGAGTCTGCAGGACAAAATCTCCCCCCTCCGCTGCATTTCCAAACTAAAGATGGACTACTTTGTTCTATCCTCATCAGCTGACAATGAACAATTGGACCCTAAAACTTCAACGATATAAGAAAGACTGGAAGTTCCAAGACCGTTAAAACCGAGTGTAGCCTCTCACCCGTAAACAGCCGAATTGCAGAAACATCTGTAAAGCCTACAAAATAAAAGCAGCCCAGCCCATAAACGATTATCAAAATAGAAGCATCCGCTGGCAATAAACCAAACCAACGATAATCATCTTCTTCTTCATCTTTTTCTCTCAGTTATTTCAGCTGTTATGTGTCTTAATGTGCTATTTTTCTCCTGTATGTGACACTTCTCTTTGGTTCCTCGTTGTGTTTGTTTTGTAGAAACTTTGGAAAAAGTTACATAGGTTAACAACATCAAAATCTCTTAATACTTACGTAAATTTTCAGCTACTATTTTATGAATTTTTTGTAATTTTTGATCATCTTACACTAGTTTATAGTTGGATTGCATGCAGACTCGACATTGAGCAAGGACAAACAGGGCACCTACTCGGGGCCAGCTTCATGAAGAATTAAATAGGCAACAAAAAAGGCCCCATTTTATTTCATTTTGTTCTTTATTGAAGTCTTGATCTTCATAAAGAGCAACAAAAAGATCCCTATTTTACCTCTTTTGTTTTTTATAAAGACCCTGTCTTGATTATCATAAAAAAAGAAAAAAGGCAAAATAGGAACCTTTTTTATTTACCCAGGACCTATAAAACGTCAGGATTGGCCCTGATTGCATGTTGTGGTTATTTAGAACAATGATTGAAGTCATGGAAAGAGATAAAAATAGAGAAAATGTGGTTGAAAAATGATAAAAGAAGAGGCAATAGCAGAGGGTGAAGAAGAATACATTTTTTTGCAAACATAAGTTGCATGAAGGAGTAAAATTGGAAATACAAACAGTGAAAAGTAAATATGAAATTTACTTCAAAAAGGGCAATTTTGGTATTAATTGAAATGGATGAGGGTAAAAATGGGATTTTAATTAAATAAGAGTATTTTAGTAATTATAGTGATTAAGTTAGTAAGGATGTTATTTTTATAATTAAGAATAAAGTTGAAAAGAGATCAACGTTAGATTATTAAGTGTATTTGAGTTGAAATTTTTCATAAATTAGTTTATTAGAAGTATGTAAATTCTATGTTCGAAGGTCCAATTAAGAAGTAATTTGGACTATTAATTAGTTAAGTCCAAAATTGAGGTAAAGATAACCTTGGATTTTACTTTTAAAATAAAATGAAGTACAAGATGTTTCATGTTTATATTTTGATATGATGTTACGTACAATGAGTTGTATCGAATGTTAATTCGACAAAAATGTGTTAATTAACTAGAGACTAATTGATAATAGGTTGTGAATAAATTGTGAAAATAAAAAACATGTGGCTTATTTAGGATAGGCTATATTTGATGATCTTAGATTGATAAGTTGTGTAGATATGAGCGAGTGATGGTTAGGTAACTGTCTATAGAGCAGGTATCAGGGCATTCTGAGTCTCAAGGATGTCCTGTGTCAATGGCTAGGTACCGGGATATCCTGAGTCTTAGGGATATCCTATGCTGATGGCTAGATACTGAGGCAGTACTGGGATACCCAACGAGATTGAGAAATTGAGGTACCTAGTACCGATATTTATACATTTAATTACATTTCCACTTGATGAGAGTTTATGATGAGTAGAGATGAGCTAGCAAACCATTAGATGTAAGCTTATTATGTTAACTAGGGCCTAGGCAATTCAATTAATTACTAGATAAAGCATAAATGAGAGTTATAAATTAATATTTGCGTTAATCATTGTTTGGCAAAATTTGAGATGCTTGTTAATTGTTCGAATTAGACTTAGTAATATTGTGTATTTGGTATTATATGTATGTTTTAATTGCTTGACTAATGTTTTATATTTATATTTTGAGTTATTTGATTTTATGAGTATGGTCTGTTATCCTTATTGAGTAGGCAGCTCAACGTTTGTCGTTATTTTTTTAGGAGATCGAGTGATTGCCGATATCCTCAGTGCACATGATAGATAGAGTGAAGATTAGGTGGGGCCAGTAGATTAATTAAATAAAGTTGTTCTATTATAATTTTTTATGTTACAGCTCGAGTAGTTATGCTATATGAAATACTTTTGGATATGAAGAACATCTCTTTTTTGAAATTAATGATGATTTTAGTAAGTAATTGTGGTTTAAGAATTTTTAGAAGCGTCACATTAGATAGTATCAGAGTGGGTTTAAATTTTTAAGGACATGTTGAGTTTTTAAAAAATAATGATATTTCCTTGTCTTATTTAGGATGGTTTCGGGAGATGATAATGTTGATCATGAGTCAATTGAGGAATCAGGTAATTTGATCCGTGCTCCAGATGTACCAGAACAGGGAGATGTCTGAACGAATCGAGTAAGAGGAGAGGTGTCAATGCCACCACAGATGATGCGGTTCTTTCAGATGAAGCAATAGGTTGTTACAGTAACTCTAACTTGAGGTGATTTTGGGGTAGATTGTAACTATGAGCATATCCGTAAGATGGGTGTCATAAAGTTTTAGGGTACCACTGATCCTGAAAAGACTGAGGCATGGTGGGAGCATAATGACTTAGTTTTAGACCATTCAAAGTGTACTTTGAAAAGAATGTTACAGTACATCGTTTCCTTATTCCAGGGTAATGCACTGACTTAGTAGAAGTCAGTGAAGAGATCTTATAAGATACGAGTGATGAATTAACAAGAATTCCAGAGAGAGTTTAAAGATAAATATACTTTGCAAATATATCAGGATCAAAAAAAGATGGAGTTTATAAGTTTGGTCCATATAAAAGAGATGTCAATGGTAGATTAGATTTGCAGCCTTGTCTAAGTATGCAATGGAGGCTATGACAAATCCCAAAGACAAATGTTACCGATTTAAGCAACGTATAAAGATGAATATTCGTTTGGGTTTAGGAGTTGCTACTTCTAATTTCAAGAAGTTATTAAAGACTGCACTGAGAGTGGAGGATGTAATAAAATAAGGTAAAAAGAGAAGAGAGCAAAAGACCGATCAGAGAGTCATTATGGAGAGGGAAGTTGGTTTGTTAAGAGGGGAGCTACTTATTCATGGTCTACTGGTGCTGGGGGATCTAGGAGAGCCATTGTCATATCTAACAAGAGTGGCAGTTTCTACCTGTTTGGTGGAGATCGAGGAGCCAGTAGGGACTTAGGACAACATAGCACTGCCAGTGTTTAATCACTTGGATTCGAAAAAAAGGGCTAGTAAGAGGTTCATAGGATCTTTTGACAGAAGAGTTGGAGGATTTCAAAGTTGTGCTATCTATGAGAGATTTCACAGAGAGTCATATTAGGGACCTACTGGGATTAATCATGTATGTTATATTTGTAAAGAACGGGATCACTTATAGAGAAGTTGTCTAACAGTATAGAGGAATGAGGGAGTGAGGGTAGAGGAGACAATACATGGTTAGAGAGGAGCCTTCAATTTAGGTAAAGGTTCGGATAAAACTAGTAGCAGAGGTGGTGGTAGAGGAATTTAACGCGAACCATCAATAGGTATAAGTACTAGTGGGACATCCTCAGCTCAGGGTCAATCTCAAGCGAGGATATACCATATGACGAGGGACGAGACACCTACAGCTAATGATGTCATTTCTGGTATGATTTTATTATTTGGTATTAATGCTAATGTGTTAGTAGATCCAAGATCAACACATTCTTACATTTCTTTAGAGTTTGTCTTTAGAGTCCCAAGAGACATTAGCATATGACCTAAGAGTATCGTTACCAGTAGGAGACTATGTGGTAGTAAATAGTGTAAGGAGGGGAATACTAGGAGGATTGGTGGAGTGAAGCTATTAGTTGAGTTAATAGTGATGAATTTAAGAGAATTTGATTTCATTCTCAGGATGGATTGGTTGGCACAACATCGAGCTGAAATAGATTGTTATGTGATGGAGGTAATGATAAAGTCTTCAGGCTCCAAAGTGATACTTGTAGGGGATTACAGAGTAGTCCCAGCATGTGTGATCTACGCTATGATTGTTAGACGGTTGATATTTGATGGATGTATGGAATATCTAGCTCATATTATAGATATGTGGGAGGTGAGTCATGGGTTAGAGGATATTCCCATAGTGAGGGAACTTTCAGAGGTATTCTTAGATGATTTACCAAGTTTACCGCCTCAATGTAAGATAGATTTCACCATTGAGTCGATGCCTAAAGTTGTACCTTACAAGATGGCTACTATTGAGTTAAATGAGTTAAAAAAATAGTTAGAGGAGTTGTTGAAAAGGGGCTTTATGGACTGAGCACATCACCCTAGGAAGCTTCAGTATTATTTGTAAAGAAAAAGGATGGTAGTATGAGACTTTACATGGATTGCCTGTAGCTAAATACGGTGATGCTGAAGAACAAGTACATTTTGTCGAGGATAGATGACCTTGTAGATCAACTGAAGCGAGCTATCATATTTTCCAATATTGAGATGAGATTGGGATACTAGCAGTTGAGGATAGCCGAGTCAAGTATTCCTAAGATAGCTTTTCGTACTCAATATGGCCACTATGAGTTCTTAGTGATACCTTTTGGGTTGACTAATACGCCAGTTGCATTCATGACATTGATAAATAAGACTTTTCAGAAGTATATGGATCAATTTGTGATAGTGTTCATTAATCATATATTGGTGTATTAGAGGAGTAAAGAGGAGTATGAGCAATATTTGAGAATTATGTTACAAATTCTAAAGGAGAGACAATTGTATGCGAAGTTGAGTAAGTGTGAGTTTTGGATTGAGTGGGTAGCTTTCCTTAGACATATGGTGTCCCAAGAGGAAGTGATGTCTTATACTTCTAAGGTAAAGACAATTATAGAATGGGAGCTACCTAAAGATATATCAGAGATAAGGAGTTTTCTAGAACTTGCTGGGTGTTATCGAAGATTTATAAAAGGATTTTTAATAATAACTAGCCTGTTGACCAAGCTGCTGAAGAAAGGAGTTCAATTTTAGTGCACCAATCAGTGTCAGGAGAGTTTTGAGGAGCTTAAGCAGAGATTGAATTCTAGCCCAATTTTAGTGTTAACATTAAATGGTGAAAGTTTTGAGGTATATACTAATGCTTCAACGATAAGATTGAGGTGTGCATTAATGCAACATGGAAAGGTGATAGCTTATGCCTCTTATCAGTTAAGATCACATAAGTTGAATTATGGCACCCATAATCTAGAGTTAGTGACAATTGTGCATGCTCTTAAGATTTTGAGACATTATTTATATGGGAAGACATTTTTAATTCATACTAATCACAAGAGCCTTAAGTATATATTAACTCATAAGGAGTTAAAGTTGAGGCAAAGACTATGATTGTACCATTGATTACCCTTTAGGGAAGGTTAATATACTGGCAGACGTTTTGAGTAGGAAAAGATCAAGCTTAATGGCTAGTTTGAATGGACACAATATGACACCATTGGTGGAGTTAAAGGCATTGGACGTGAAATTGGAGATTGATTATGTGAGTCGTTTATTGACAACATTACATGTCTAACTGCAGGAGATAGGATCAGAAAGACACAAGTTTAGGATTCTTATCTGATACGGATGTGAGAGAGAGTGTGTGCAATAAAGTAAGGGGACTAATTTTTCAGTAATAGTAGACAAAGCATTGGTGACTAGGAGGCGAGTTTATGTGCCATACGAAAAGAGATTTTGAAGGAAGCTCATAATGCGCCATATGTTATGCATCCTGGTACTATAAAAATGTATCAAAACTTGAGACCTTGTTACTGGTAGCCAATAATGAAGAAAGATGTAGCAGAGTTTGTGATGATATGTTTGACCTGTCATTAGGTCAAGGCAGAGTATTAGGCACCAACAGGGAAATTAAGACCCTTAGTCCTTCTATCATAGAAGTGGGAGAAATTTTCTATAGATTTTGTGGTAGCTTTACCAAAGACTAGACGTAGACATGATTCAGTTTAGGTGATTGTAGATAGGTTGACTAAATCAGTTCATTTCTTACTTGTATACTTGTACAGCAGACAAACTCTTTAGATAAGCTTGCCAAGTTTTATGTTGATGAAATTGTGATGTTACACAGGATTCCAGTGTCTATTGTATCATATTCAAAAATATGATTTACTTTTCAATTTTGGATGAATTTACAGACAACTTTGGGGACTAGGTTGAATTTGACTAATGCATTTCACCCTCAGTTAGATAGATAGACGAAGTACAATTCAGATATTAGAGGATATGATGAGAGCTTTTGTGCTAAACTTTAAAGGTGATGGAGTTTGCTTATCATAACAGTTATCACTCTAGAATCGATATGACACCATTTGAGGCATTATATCATAAGTGGTGTAGAGATCCGATATGTTGGGATATGGATGGTGCTAAATTGTTAGATCAGAGACCGGAGTCAATTCATGAGACTATGGATAAATAGGGGTGGTAAGGCAATGCTTAAAGGCAGCTCAGGATCGACAAAATAAATATGTCAATCAACCTGAGATGGAGTACAACATTAGAGATAAGGTATTTCTTCAGGTATCACCTTGGAGGGAAATTTTGAGGTTTGGTAAGAGAGGAAAGTTGAGTCTGAGATATATTGGGTCATATGAAATTGTACAACGTGTGAAGCCATTAGCTTATAAATTAGCATCACCACCAAAGTTATCACAAATTCATGACATTTTTCATATGTCGATGTTGAGACAGTATCGGTCAGATCCTATTCATATTATATCGAGACCTGAGATTAAAGTTACAAATTACATGAATTATGTAGAAGAGTCGGTGGAGATATTGGATAGACAAATTAGGAAATTAAGGAGACGGGAGATTTCGATGGTACGAGTTTTGTAGAGTCATCATCGTTCTCCAAGGAAGGTAACTTTAGAGGTAGAGGATAAAGTTCGACGTCAGTATCCTCATTTGTTTAGATCTTGAGGTATATAATTTAATTTCAAGGACGAAATTATTTTAAGAGGTGGATCTGTAAAGCTCACAAAATAAAACCATCCTAACCCATAAACTATTAACATAAACAAAAGCATATGCTGGAATTAAACCAAACCAACAATAATCATCTTCTTCTTCATCTTTTTCTCTCAACTATTCTAGTTGGTATGTGTATTAATGTGCCATTTTTCTTATACATGTAAGACTTCATTCATAGGTTCCCTCATTGTGTTTGTTTTGTAGAAAATTTAGAGGAAGTTGTGGATAATAATAACACCAAATTCTCTTAACGCTTAGTTAAATTTTCAGCTGCTATTTTATGACTTTTTGTGATTTTTTATCATCTTACACTAGATTATAGTTGGATTGCATGTTGTGATTATTTGGGACAATAATTGAAGTCATGGAAAGGGATTAAAAGGGAGAAAATGTGGCTGAAAAATGATAAAAGAAGAGGAGATGGGAGGAGAGGAGAGGAGAGGATGAAGAAGATGACATTTTAAAAAAAAATTAAGTTGCATGAAGGGGCAAATTAGGAAATGCAAGCAATAAAGGGTAAATCTGGAATTTATTCCAAGAAGGGCATTTTTTGTATTAATTGAAATGTGTAAGGGTAAAATTGGACTTTTAATTAGTTAAGCATATTTTAGTAATTATGGTGGTTAAGTTAGCAAGGATATTATTTTTATAATTAAGAATAAAGTTGAAAAGGGAATAATGTTGGATTATTAAGTATATTTGAGTTGAAATATTTCGCAAATTAGTTTAATAGAAATTTGTAAATTCTAGGTTCAAAGGTCTAATTAAGGAGTAATTTGGACTATCAATTAGTTGAATATGAAATTGAGGCTAAAGATAATATTGGAGTTCACACTTAAAGTAGAGTATCATTTTGTTATTAATAAATTATATTTTAAATTAGTCATTAATTAAATTAATGATTAATAATTACATACATAAATTATGTTTATTTTATTTCACTAATAATTAACAAAGTCAAAGTGTTTCTTGTTTATATTTTTATATGTTGTTATGTATTATGAGGT
The DNA here is from genome assembly GCA_027563575.1 of Erythroxylum pedicellare. Taxonomy (NCBI): domain Eukaryota; kingdom Viridiplantae; phylum Streptophyta; class Magnoliopsida; order Malpighiales; family Erythroxylaceae; genus Erythroxylum; species Erythroxylum pedicellare. The sequence goes on from JAOQMP010000006.1 coordinate 39,907,756, forward strand.
ATATCACATGTTAATTCGGCAAAAATGCGTTAATTAAATATTGGTTGATAATAGGTTGTTTATAAATTGTGAAAATAAAACAATATATGACTTATCTAGGGTAAGCTACATTCCATGGTCTTAGATTAATAAGTTGTGTAGATATAAGTGAGTGATGACTAGGTATATGTCTGTTGAGCAATTACCAGGGCACCCTAAATCCCTAGGATGTCCTCTGTCAATGGCAAGGTATCGGAATATCCTGAATCTTGGAGATATCCTATGCTGATGGCTAGATATTGGAGTAGTATCGGGATACTCAATGAGTAAAAATTGAGGTACTCTGTGTTGGTATTTATACATCTAATTACATTTCTACATGATAAGAGTTTATAATAAGTAAAGATGAGCCGACAGATCATTGAATGTAGGACTATTAGGTTAAGCAAGGCTTAGGCAATTCAGTCAAATATGATATAAAGCATAATGACAGTTATAAATTAATATTTGTCTTAATTATTGTATGGTAAAATTATGAGATTTTTGTTAATTGTTCATATTACACTGAGTAATGTTTTGTGTGGGTATATATATATATATATATATATATATATATATGTTTTAATCACTTAGACTAATATTTTATATTTATATTTTTAGTTATTTAATTTTAAAAATATAATCAGTTACAGGGACGGAGGTACATGGGGCCTAGTGCATTTAAAAAATAAATATTTTTTATTTTTAA
>JAOQMP010000006.1:39931082-39941734 GCA_027563575.1 Erythroxylum pedicellare
TTAAGTAATATTTTAAAATTAAACAAACATTTATATTTAAATACAAACTATTCTTTACATTTTTGAATCCCTTTTTTAATTTAAAAAGAAAGATAGAATAAATAATTAAATAATTAATGATAAAATATAATAATGTATCATTAAAAAGTTTTTATTTATGCTGAATAATTTTTAGCATTTGCTTAAAAACAATACTTACTTAAAAATATTAGTCCTGGTCCAACAAGACGAACCCAGGTCGTCTGAAGTTGGGCCAATGATGTCCGAAAATCAGGCCCAAAGACACTTACAATGTCGTAACTTGGGAGGGAAAAGAAATCACAGAGCCAATTGACCATTTGAACCAGAAAGAGTGAGAGGACTGAGGAGGCCTGGCCATCCTCTCTCCACCATTTTTTTTAATTGATTTTTTATTCTTTCACATGAAGGATTCAACTTCTCCTTCTTCTTCTCACACCCACAACAAGAAGAGAACAAGAGTCAATGGTGATTCTTCTTTACTTTACTCTGCTTTGCCTCTCAGAAAACGACCCCAAAACCGCATTATTTCCCACTCTGCCATCGTCCACATCCACAACTTTGATGTCCCTCTGGTCTCGCCCACCACCGGTTCGCCTCTCGACTTCATCCACCTCGATCCGGATCGGCCCTACACCCTTGGCCGAGCCGCCCGCGGCTGCGATTTCCGGTTCAATGATCGCCGGGTGAGTAGAACACATTGCCAAGTTCTGTTCGATAGTGTAGACCGTAGGGTTTATGTTGTGGATGGAACGATGTCGTTGCTTGGTGGTGATGATGTTGCTAGTGAGTTTAAGAAGAGATTGGTTAGTTGTGATGAATTGGATAGCGTGAAGCCTTCGTTGAATGGGTTGTTTGTTAATGGGGTTAGAGTTAAGAGAGGATTGGCTAAGGAGTTGCATGCAGGAGATGAGGTTATGCTTGTTTGTGGCAATAAGGGTATGTGTAGTTTGTTAATTCGAATTGGGTTTGTGATTCAGGGGCTTGTTATTAAGGAGGAGGTTGCTGTCGGGTCTAATGAGATTCATTTTGAGAGACCTTGGTTGGTTGAGGAGTCTACTTTAGTGGGATATTCACAAGGTTCGGTGTCTAGTGGGAAGAGAAGCAAAAGGGTTTTTGCTGTCCGAGCAAGTGATGTCGTTTGTCCAGGTTATGATTTTCAAAAAAATAAACGCAGAGATACTGTTGGAAGAGCCAATCCTCTTTTGAGTCTTTGTAGGCAAATATTAAATAGCGATGATCCCATTTCTTGTATTCGGGGATTCAATTCATCAAATCTGAGATTGGAAGCTATACAGGGTTGTAATAACAAATTATTTCAAATTCAGGGTGTTAACCGAGCTGACCCTCCTGATTTTTCAGCAGAAGGTCGAAAGGAGGTGGATAATGATATGGTGGATTTTAGGTGGCAAACACTGAGGTGTGAGAACTTACACAATGACCAGGGTATTGCAAATAAGAAGTTATGCGGTGACAAAAGATGTGTTCTTGTTGATGGTGATAATTTGCTCGGAAAAGATCTTAGATATTGCACAGAAGATGATAATTGCACTAAAAGTAAGGCATTGGTGTTGAATACTCTGAGTGAGAAGGAGAATGCTCCTTGTTTCGATGGTGTTTTACGAATGAAAACCACAGAGAATTCAGTGCCACCACCTGGAAAGAAGTTTTACCTAAATCGTCTTCAAAATATGGACCATGTTACTGGTCCGTTCAGTTTTCATAGTACCATCTCTTTGCCTGAGCTTCTCTATCCAATGGAAAGCATTCTAAGCATGTTTATTGCGACTTTTACATGTGATGTTTCATGGTAAGTTACCTATCTTGTGCTTTTATTTGTCAGTTTCTTCACTTCATAGTTTATTCTGATCTTATCTGTGTAGTCTTTTGCGATTTCATATTTAGCAAACAAGTAAAAGCACTTTTTTAATGCTTTATTATTGTTACTAGGTGTCATTATATATTGCCCCTTGACATTTTGTTTGGGGCAGTGATCATAACTTGCCATATGTTATATTTCCAAGTCTAAAGGACATATTTGTTTAGGTTTCTGTCATACTGCAAGATTCCACATCATTTACCAGTAACAATTGCGTGCCATAACACAGAGCATTGTTGGAGTTCCCGCCTTGATAAACGAACCTCTTTACCTCGTTTGGATTTCCCAAACTTGGTTTTAGTGTAAGCGGGCAATTCATCTTTGTTAAGAACTGTTTCACTTGACTTATTTTTGGAACACAGCATTTAAAATACTTTTAATAGGTTTCCCCAATTCCCCGAAGAGATAGCATTTAGTAAAGAACGCAAGAGACAAGGTATTGCTTGCCACCATCCAAAGTTGTTCATCCTGGAAAGAGAAAATAGCATCCGGGTTATCATTACTTCCGCAAATCTAGTTGCAAATCAGGTGATTATCACTTTTCCAGATTTTATGAATCATACATATGTATTTTTACTTTTCAAGTTATCTAGAAAGAATGTAGTTTCTTAGTCTGTTATGATGGATATGAATCCTTTAATAACTATATAAAAAATAGTTATGCTTTATTTACTTTGGGATCTGGTGGTGAAATTCCAATAGGCTTTTGCGGAAAGCAATTGGAAACCTTTTCTGTTAATTAGCTCGCCCCAAACATTTTTAACCCTTCTCATCTATGGATGCTACTTTATCCTGAAACTTGGACATGGGTGGTAATGGTGTCTTGGGTTGGTGTAGTAACTTAGGTAATGGTTTTGTTGGAGAAATTTCATGTCTAAAGCACAACTATTACTCCTGCAATTGTTTGCCCATTTGCGTGGATTCCTGTGTATCTAGTCTATTTTTTACTTATGTGAATCAAACTTTTGCTGAAGCTATGAATACTTTTGGGTGGGGATATCCTTTTAGCTCTCTATATGAAATCTTGTATTTGATTAATGTTGTTAACTTTTGTTGATGTTTCCTTGAATTTTACATTCGGCCTTTATGATTTTACAGTGGAATAACGTAACAAACACTGTTTGGTGGCAAGATTTCCCTTCCAGAAGTGCTCCTGATCTTTCATCACTTTTTGTTCGAGTTTCTGATGGAGAAACAGATCAACATTTGGGTTCTGATTTTTCTGCTCAGCTGGCTGGATTCGTAGCATCTCTTTTGATTGATGTACCTAGTCAGGCTTATTGGATAATGAAGTTGGCAAAGTACAACTTTGAAGAGGCAACGGGTTATCTAGTTGCTTCAGTGCCAGGAGTTTATTCTTTCAGGAGTCTCAATGTGAGTGTCTATTCTCATGTAATTATACATTCTTCTTATTATTGCTCAAGTAGAATGCATATTTATAATTTACATTTCTGTCCTTGGGATCTGAAAACTGGAACATAGCTTTGCACTAATAAATCATGGCTTGTTTTCGTGTCATACTTTGAAATGGTGCTTGATATGGTAATCTTATGCATTGAATCATTCAATTACAGGCTTATGAGTGTGCTTTACGGACATGTGGTGTGAAGTTGTTGGGTTTGGTTGAGGCATCTGTTGTAGGTTTAAGTTACCTATTTCATTCTGCTGCTGACACGAATGGTGCACATCTGAAAAGACTGGCTGCTTTCATTGGGAAGTCTGGTGAAAATGCAAATGGGATGTTGGAGGTTCTTTTGAGAAGAAACACCAATGTGGCTGCTGATGTGAATGCTGTGAGTGTTCTTGTTCCTGAGCCAGATCAAACATATGAAGGAGGTGAAGTTGCTTGATTCTGTACCTTCACAAACAACATGCACTTTGTTCCCAACCTTCATCCTCGTGTTTTTCTGGATATTTTCTTACATGGCTGCTATCATCAGCTTTTGCATATTTGTCAAATAAAGGATTGACATTGGTCATAAGAATGCTATACAATGATAATTCGTACCCATTGAGGTTTTCTTTTAGTGTTATATAAAGCCTGCAGGGATAACTTTTCTGTTATGTGTTTGGACTCTTTATAATAGCAAAATGCAATATCATGCTTATGCAACCATCTAGGTTGATCATGTTGTCTTCAAAAGCTTCTTTCTGCATGGAGCCTTTTTGTGATTTAGCTAATTGTTGGTTCTGTCTGTATATGTGCATGTTTAGTTTTTTGATGTATTTGTTACATTCCAAATAGTTATTGATTTGTGTGGTACAAGTTTTTGTTTGAACTTTGTGCTAGGGTTTGAGACTGATTAATGTTATCCATTTGGGGAATAGACAGTATTCAGCTTGGTTTTATGCCCAGAGATATAGCAAAGTGGGTCTCTCCGTTGTGGGACAGTGGGTTCTTCAAATTCTCAGGGTATATATATCCTAAAGAAGCCCTTGCAGCTGCTTTGGGAGGAAGCAACCTGAGAGTGCAATTGATATTACATGTATCACAGGCATGTTTTCTTTGACTTTTATCTGATTGTCCTAAATCAATATTTCATGTTTTCGGTTTGATGTCATTGTGAACAACTTGACGTAATACAGGGACCCCACTTTTCTGGTATGATGAGGATGATGTTACCTGAGCATGCCATTGCATTTTGCTCCCTTGTTGCTTCAATTAAGCGATGTGTGGGCCTTTGGCGACTGCAAGAGGTAAATGCTTCTAGATTGGCTGCCTGCTCTTTTAAGTCTCACCTCTGAAATTTATTGTTCACTGTGTGCCAATGATGTAGTTGCTCCTTTTCCATGATCCTGATGCTTATTATACTGAGAACTTCTGTCTACCTGAAACACAATGTGAAGGCCCCATCAATTCAAATATTTCATTCAGAGCAGACAATTTTAACTGTTGTCCAAGGAATTGCTCCTTGGAAAGGTTTCCAACACTTATTGTTGAAATGACTATTCCCATCCTTAATTACAGGGAAAGTTATTCTCTTTCTGGCCATCCGGTGTTTCATATGGTAGCGCTAGCTGCAATAATGTCTTGGTTCCATATTTTATTCTTATCTTGATTATCTTTTCTTGTAAAGCACCTTCTCATGAGGTTTAGGTGAAGAGACTCAAACTTGTTAAATCTCTCAGCTCGATTTCTTTTGATTTTGAGATAATGTTAATTGCTTTGATCTGATGAGCATAGGTAAAATATTCTGACAGTTAGTCTGAATAGCTAATTAGAGGCTTTTTATAATGTATATTCCTGGAGCTCTTCGGTCTTACACAATGTTTTCTGTTGATGCTAGGTGCTATGGCAGTATAAATGGCCTGAAGTAGAACAATCAGATTTTATTTATGGTTAGTGCCTTGAACAGAAAGTTTGTTTGACTCATGAAATTTGAAGAATCAGATTCTTTTATGTTTCATTGTTTTTTTATTTTCTGCTGAAGGCTCATCCTCAATTGGTTCCATCAATGCTCAATTCCTGGCTACATTTGCAGCAGCAACGGGGAAGAGATCTATGCATTTCCTTGACTCTGAAGAATCTGATCCAGAGGTAGCGATAGTGGTTTTGCTGTAAACACTGATTACATGTTGAGACTGTGTTTTGTAGTGGATTCATGGACTTGTTACTGTTCTTGACAGTGGGGCTGTTGGAATGCTACTGAGGAATTGAAAAATCCATCCATTCAAGTCCTTTTTCCTACAATTGAGAGAGTGAAGAATGCATCCAATGGTGTCTTGCCCTCAAGGCGCATCCTTTGCTTCTCGGAGGTAATACGCAACTTTAATCAACAGCTAAACTTACCACACAGCAGGTCTTTTTATTCTGTATGTGCTATTTCTTCCATTAGCAGTTAGTATTATTAAATGGGTTTAAGGCCAATATTATAATTGGTATGCTCGCCCAGGAAACAGAAGATTGAAGTTAGAAAACAAAAGATAAGATTTAAGAAAGAAACAGAGAAGCGATATAGGAGAGTAGAGAAAAATAGCTGTTAGAATTGCAGGTCTTTAATTGAAATGTCAATAAAAGAAGAAAAAACAGCCAGAGGCAGCATTTGAGAGGTGTCACTCTTCTTCACTCACTCTTTTTCTTAATACATTCTCTATATTCCCTTCCTACTTTCTGCCCACCAAATATACCTCTGACATCCTAACAACCTTGCCACCTCAGCCATCTAGAACTCTACTAAACGAGAAAACAGTCAAATAAGAGATAGAGGCAGATAGTCAACATGGAAAGCAGACCCAAATTCCCAATTGTGTGTCATAACTAAATTAGTCATGCATGAATTGCAATCTCGAATATGCTGGAAAATGCTAATGACATGCATAGAATCAGTATCAATGCCAGTTTTAAACAAGAAAAATGCATTGATGACTGTTTTTGCTTAGGTCCTGGATTAATAAAGAAAAGAAAAGTAGTTCCACCTTTTTATTTTACTTCAAAATTTTCCTAGAAGTCAAGAATTTTGATGGAGCATGTGGCTTGAAGAGAGATCTTTACCCTTCCATTAATTTCACTTTTGTATAGTGAAGTTCTTAAGTTTTATCTCTAACCTTCCATCTTTTTCTTCAACATTTTTTGTTTCATTTCACAAGTACTTATCTGTCTGTTGATTTTTTTATTTATTTCTTCTGCAATACAGAAAACATGGCAAAGGTTGAGAACTATGGACATACTTCACGATGCAATCCCTCATCCCTGTGATAGAGTAGGGCAGCCAATGCATACAAAGGTAGAGAACTTAATTTCTGCAATAATATTGGAATTGCCCTACACTATTTCTCATCCTAATTATGACTATGGTATCTTGTTTGTCTTAAAAACCCTGAGCAATCACTATTTTTGCTTTCTTATCAAGCACACCAATGAACTGAGGAAAAAAGTGTAAGCAGGTAGCACGGAGACGTTTCCAGTCTAAGAAAGATGCATCTTCTTCTGGTTGGCTTTATTGTGGGTCACATAACTTGAGTGCCGCTGCATGGGGACGACCAATCTCCTGTCCAACTGATCTAAAATCAAATCTACATGAAAAGACCAGCTTTTCTTTGGGTTCCAGGCTCCACATATGTAACTATGAAATTGGGATTGTTTTTGTTTTCCCTCCGGCAGAGACAACGTACTGTGCCAGTAAATATAATTCCAGCCTGGATGATATTGTCTTACCATTTGTTGTGCCAGCTCCTAAGTATGGACCTATCGATAGGCCAGCAACTGCTCAGGCTATGAGAGAGGCGTTAGCTGAACTTACGGAGCAAGACCAACAGGAACTTGCAGAACTAGCTTCTGTAGAAGAAACAATGGACGAAGTCCCCGAGGAAGATGAGGAAATTGGCGATACAATTAATCATTCCATGCTAGAAAAGGAAGAGGAGAAAGCCTATGCTGAGGAATTATGGATCCAAGTTGATTCATCTCAGAGCAGTTGATACATGATAGAACTTAGCAAAATTCAGTCACTTCCAACAAACGGTTGGAGAAATACTGTAAATCTAATATTCTTTATCCATTGTAGAAATACAGTAGCATTCTTGGCTTATTTAGATCACACATTAGGATGTAGAAGTTTACAGGTGATTTCCACAAAACAGAAAGGACTGTAGATGGTCATTCCATTGCCATTAGAATTGTACCATTTCATTGTATTTATCTGGCTTACTTTGCCAGTGATTTGTGCTTCTTACCAACTGTGTAAGTAAATTCATTATTGAAGATCAGTTTCAATGTGTTTTATTTGTCTTTACCTTGTTTCCTTCGCGCACTCTGATCTAGACTCTCAATGAACAGTTTATTAAGGCAGATTTTAGATGAAAGTTAGTGTTTCAGATATTGGGTTGGCTTAGAGTGGAATGCACCGTTTCTATTCGTTGTATTATAACATCTCATTATTTATCTATCATAAACCCTTCGTAAACCCCGTAACTTCATACTCATTGAGGGCCTGTTCATCCTTCAGCTACATTCCTGATTCAACGGAGAGCTTTTACGATCATCTTTTAAAGTCCTGCAATGGATTGGCCTCTGTCAAACAGATACATTCACCTCTCATTACTACCAGTCTCCTCCTTAAAAGCCGTCACTTGGGTGCTCGAATTATCATCAAATATGCTGAAGTTGGAGATCCTCGCAGTGCCAGATGTTTGTTTGATGGTATTAATGAAAATGGTTATAAACCCAGTTCTTTTATTTGGAACACGATGATTCGGGCTTATGCTAATGGCGGCCATTGTATGGAAACGTTGGGTTTGTACTCTCGTATGCGAAGAACTGGCATTTCACCCAACAACTACACTTACCCTTTTGTACTTAAAGCCTGCGCTTCAAAATTGCTGAGTCTTCAGGGGAAAGCGGCTCACGGAGATGCTTTCAAATGTGGGTTTGATTTGGATTTATATGTTGAAGCCGCCTTGGTGGATATGTATGCGAAATGTGGCCAATTTGGTGATGCCCGCAAGATATTCGATGGAATGGCGATGAAAGATTTGGTTTGCTGGACAGCAATGATAACTGCCTATGAACAGGCTGAGAAGCCCGAGGAGGCCCTCATCTTGTTCCAAAAGATGCAAAAAGATGGCGTTTTGGCGGATTTAGTTACTATAGTGAGTGTTGCCTCTGCTATTAGTCAGTTAGGAGATGCCAAGAAAGCTGGAGCTGTTCATGCTTATTCCATCCGCCACTCGCTAACTGAGAATATTTGTGTTGGGAACTCTATTATTGCCATGCATGCTAAATGTGGGAATATGGATAAAGCTTGTTTGGTTTTTGATAAGATGGATGAGAGAAACGTTATCTCATTGAATACTATGCTTAGTGGCTATGCTCAGAATGGGCAAGCCAGTGAAGCTCTCATGCTTTTTGATAGTATGCATGATTCTGAGGTAGAATTTAATGAAGTTACGGCGTTGATCATGGTTGGAGTTTGTGCTTATTTGGGTTCCCATTGTCTTGGTAAGAAATTCCATGACTTCGTAATTTATAGCAAAATGGACATAGACATGAATCTTTGGAATGCATTAATGGACATGTACGCGAAGTGTGGAGACTTGGAAACTGCTGTTGATATGTTCAACAGTAAACAGAGTGAAAGGGATGTTAGTTCTTGGAATGTACTGATTTCAGGCTATGGCATGCACGGACATGGAAGACAGGCGCTGGAGCTCTTCTCAAGAATGCAAGAGGAAGGAGTTGAACCAAACCACATTACCTTCACATCAATTCTATCTGCTTGTAGCCATGCTGGCCTTATTGATGAAGGTAAGAAGTGTTTTGCAAACATGAAAAAATGGTCTGTTACACTAGAGGATAAACATTACGCCTGCATGGTGGATATGCTTGGTCGAGCTGGGTTTCTGGAAGAAGCGTTTGATCTTATCAAAGAAATGCCATCACCTCCAAGTGATGCAGTGTGGGGCGCATTGCTTTTAGCTTGCAAAATCCATGGTAACACAGAATTAGGGGAAATCGCCGCGAGCAATCTGTTCCACCTTCAGCCAGATGTTACCGGATACTATATTCTGATGTCAAATATATATGCAGCATCTAACAAATGGCAAGAAGTTGGGATGCTGAGACAAGTCTTGAAGAATAAGGGATTGAAGAAACCTGCTGCTTTTAGTGTTATTAATTATGGCAAAGAATTTTACGGATTCCATACAGGGGATCGAGAAAATCCATACTGGCAAGAGGTGTACAGAAAGTCAGAGAGCTTAGCAGTGGAGCTGAGGATGGCTGGGCACGTACCAAACTTGTCATGTGCTCTTCATGATGTGGAAGAAGAAGACAAAGAGCACATCTTAAAGTATCATAGTGAGAAGCTGGCTGTGGCTTTCGGGATTATGATGATCGATCCAGGAATGACCATCCGAGTGACGAAGAACCTTCGTGTTTGCTATGATTGTCACTCAGCTTTGAAGTTTATTTCAAGCATTTATGGTAGGAAGATTATTGTGAGAGATACAAATCGATTTCATCACTTTGAGGGTGGTATTTGCTCTTGCAAGGATTATTGGTAAAACTACCATCCAAAACCTTGCTACTCTTCATGGATCACGTTTTGACTCCAAACTTCTTGGAGGTGTCCTCAATTTTTAAGTTAAGAACACGACGATTGAGGCAATTGTTGTCCTTCAAAAGGACAAAAGTATTAGGTACGAAACGAGTTTTGTCGTTGTTTTTCCACTTTGAGGGCATTCTGTTCAGTATTAAGATGTCCAAGCCCAACTCGAGGCAGAGTCAACCTAGCCTGGCCCGTTGACTTTGAGTATGGGGTCAATAGCTATGTCTGGTATATACTAAATTGCAATTTAAATTGTCACATAATTCTCTAATAGATTACCATAAGGTCACCTAAATAATAATAAGAGTAGTTTCACATTTTCTGCTACTTATGTCACCCAAATATAGATCATAAAAAATACATCCAGGTAGGAAATTAAATAACAAATAAAGCAAAAATAAATATGATTTAAGGTTAAGCAAATGAATTAAATTTGTATTTTTTAAATTGGTGCAACCTTATTTAGTAAATAACTAACCAGCTATTTTTTAGTGGATCGAGAGGTATTTAACTATTTAATTATGTCAAATTATTGATAATTATATTTGATAATTAGCTGATTGAGTTGACGGATTGAAATTAATCATTTATTTTTGAAAATGTTTATATAAGGAGTGTTTTACTCTATAGGCTTAAAAATTAAAAGACAAAAACACTATTGTACTCAAATGTTATTACAAATTATTTAAGTTATCATCTTTTATTATATT
>JAOQMP010000006.1:39945560-39968569 GCA_027563575.1 Erythroxylum pedicellare
GAATCAAACAAAGCATATGCTTCACCTTTTTACTCTGAAGTTGTGCCTTCTTCCATAATGATCTCTAGAACATTAACTATAGAGTCAAACATCATGATTAAGCTTGATAATGTTCTATAATGTATGCCCCAATGTGTGTCACCTGATCATTGAAGAGAAGTTTCTTGATGTAAACCTTTGCCGCTTGAAAATTCACCATTTTCAGCCCTTCAACAATCTTACTAAATTGCTTCTCATGAAGAAGATCTTTTCTTTTAAAAGAACCTCTAACTACATTTGATAAGCTTGAGACTGTGTTAAATAACAAAGCAACATGTACATGATTCTTGTCCACAGCTATAAGTGCTAATTGCAATTAGTGAGCGAAATAATGAACATAGTGAGCTGAATTATTTTCTTTTAAAATCAAAGTCTTCAAACCATTAATTGCTCCTTACATATTGCTAGCTCCATTGTAGCCTTGCCCACGTAGAGATGATATACTCAATCCATGCTTTGAAAACAATTCATTTATTGCAAACTTTAGTGATAAAGAGGTGGTATCACTAACATGAATAATACTAATAAATCGCTCAAGCACACATCCTTTTGTATTCACATAACGTAAAACAATAGCCAATTGTTCTTTGATTAAGATATCACGGGACTCATCAATAAGGATAGAAAATAACTCGCCTTGAAGATCATTAATAATGGCATTGGACGCTTCAATTGCAGCGGTTTTGACAATATCCTTTTGTATGCCAGGAGCAATGACTTTAAGATTTCTGCGGGCATTGCTTAAAACAACATTGTTGATAACTTCATTATGGTCAACCAAGAATTGTAAAAGTTGAAGAAAATTACCATTATTACTAGAAGTCTCTGATTCATTATGACCACGAAAAGCCAATCCTTGACGTAAAAGGAATCGAACACAATCCACTGATGCAGTGAATTGAGTACGATAGTCCTTTTAAGCTTGGTTGGATTGATTAGTATAAGCAACTTGAATATATTGTTTCTGATTCATCAAATCTTGACATTTCTTCCAAGCTATATTATGAGAGCTATTAGGACCTCTTACATGAATATGAAATCTATCTTTTTTCTTCCAATTGTTAAATCCATCAGTACCAAAAGTATCACCACTTGCTTGCCTTCCAATATCCGACCTAAAAAGATAGCAACATAAGCAAAAAACTGCATCTTTTGTAACACTATACTTTAACCAATTGGCGTATTCTTTAAATCAAGATAGAACAAATCTACGATAAATATTTCCAAGTTTTCTTTATGAAAAATCATGCTCAAAAGGTTGACATGGATTCTTTTGCAAATAAGCTCTTCGTATTCTATCACGGCCATTAAGATGATAATTTGGATTTTTTTTCCGCAATCCTAGATCAGAATGAAGATCATTTAAATTGACTTCTAAATGAGGATACTTTAAAGTGTTGGGGCTAGAATCCTTATTTGTAAGAGGCCTTTTGAGAAAATTTGTCCATAACTGAAATCAAAGTTAAGTAATTAGGGACAAATTAAATACAAAATAAATAAAAAATTATCTATCAACAAAAAATTAACTAATTAAAAATATTTGAAAAACACTTTACACAGAATCAAATTATGAAATACACAAACAAAAAGTAAAATTTTCATATATACTTTCGGCACATCATGTTTTCCAAAGTAAAAAAGAAATTAATACTGGATGTTAATGTGATCCTTAAATAGGGATATGAAATCATCTATGAGTTGGAATGCTATTGAGTGCTTTTACTCTCGTTTTCTCAAGTCATATCTCTATTGAGCATAACAATTCGTTGGATACTTCATTATAATTTGTAAGTACTGTTTTTGTTCATTTTTACGACTTTATATGCTACGATTTTTTGTCTACGAGTTTGTATTTTCTAACAATTTGATCTTTACCTTTTTAACCTTCAATTTGCTATCTGTTACAGGTTTTTACTTCTGAAAAGACCAATACTAACGGATCACTTTGTTCAACTCCCCTTAATATTTTCTTTACTTTGTGTAAAAATTTCAATGAGAAATCTTATCTTGTGTCTTCACTAAAAGTCTAAAAGAATGTAAAGATTAAAACTGTACTAACTTTATTACAACTTACAAGAACTCATCTCTAAATTATATGTACTAAACATTCTTCCAAAGAAAAGAAGAAAAAAAAAGAAGAGGATTCAACTCAATAACCACTTAAAAATTTCAAAAAGATTCTTCTTTCCTGTTTCATTTGAGGTAAATGTCCAGAGTCCAGATTATATATATATCAAACCACTTTGCATCAAAGCAGATTTTGCTAACACCAATAAATCCAATCACCAAGATGAAGTGGGAATTTACCTATCAAATATTAAAGCCCTTAACGACATATCAGCAGTAGAACAGGGAGGGGTCTGTGGGGGAATCCTTTTCACAATTGCGTTCAATATTTCAGTTATACCTATTCCCTCCTGGAAAACAATAACAATACTATAGATTATTGTTTTTTGCTTTAGGTGTGGTAGTCCTTGTGGAGTTAGGGGAAGAAGAAGCCGAAAAGACAAAAAATAGTATGATGAAGAAGCCAAAAGGGTATAAAAAAATTTGAATAAAAAAATTTAATTAAGCATGTAGTTTTTATCTCTCTATTTGTAGGCTTTCATTTAAAAAAGTTATGAGCCCAGATAATAGTAATCTTAATAAAATGGATGGGCTCATTATTTTTTATTTGATATCTTAATATTACTATAATTTTTTATTTTTTTGTCACCAATCAAATTAATGGGGGCAAAATTTTAATTTTTTATGGGATCAAAACTTAAAATAAAAATTTTTTATATAAAAATTTTTAGATGCATAGAGGGCAAGTGCCCTTACTTGCCCCCAATATGCATCTGTCCATATTTATTAAGGGAACATTCCAAAAACAAAGAGAAATATGCTACGTATATAATTCTGTTACAGAGTTTTTTCAATAGTGTCTTTATCACCCCTGCTCAAGTGTAACTGGTCTCCTACAATAAGCTTGGTTTTGAGATAAACTAATTGTGCTGCTGATAAAGGCTTTGTAAAAATGTCGGTTGTTTGTTCTTCAGTTGGAATGTAGCAGATTGAGAGGTCTCTGCGAGCTACTTTCTCCCTTACAAAGTGCACATCTATTTCTATATGCTTTGTCCGAGAGTGAAAAACAGGATTACTAGCTAAAGCTACAGTTACAATGATATTACACCAAATCAGAGGTGACCCTTCAAGCTGAAAATTGATCTCTTTGAGCAATGACATTATCCATGCAACTTCAGCAGTAGTATGAGCTAAAGCTCAGTACTCGAATTTGGTACTCGACCGAGCTACCACTTGTTGTTTTCAAAAGGAATAGGAAATTAAATTACCACTAAGATAGACACAAAAACCATTGGTTGATCTCCTGTCATCTGAATCACTCCCCCAATTTGAATCCGAGAAGGCAGTCAAACGAAAGTGATGAACTGGACGAATGAAGAGGCCATAGGAGGCAGTACCTTTAAGATAGCATAGCAGGCGTTTGCAAGCACGCCAGTGAAACTTAGTTGGTTGTTGGAGAAATTGACTAAGTCGATTGATCATATATGAGATTTCAGGGTGGGTGAGAGTGAGGTATTGCGAAGCACCAATAGTGTTGTGACAGAGTGTAAGGTTATCAAAAGGAGAACTGTCATGATGACTTAATTTGGCAGACGAGGCAGGCGGAGTGGATAAAGGCTTAGCATGCAATATATTGGTACGGGAAAGAATATCATGTAAGTATTTTGTCTAGGAGAGGTGCAAGCCATTGGAGGTGTGGGTAACTTGAATGCCCAGAAAGTAATTGAGGGAACCCAAAAGTTTAAGAGAAAATTTGGATGAAAGGAAATTAAAGAGTTGTTGAATAGTGGAGTTGTGATTACTCGTGACGATTATATCATCAACATATACAAGAAAAAAGAGAAGTGTAGAGCCATTATTGTAAAAGAATAGAGAGAAATTGGACTGAGGCTGGTGAAATCCCCAGTGAAGGAGAGCTATTGTGAGGCGTTGAAACTAAGCTCATGGAGCTTGGAGAAGACCATAGATGGCACGATGAAGATGACAGATGAAGCGAGGATGTTGTGGATCAACAAAACCATCAGGCTAGGCCATATAAATTGTCTCAGAGAGGTTCCCATGTAAAAATGCATTGGAGATATCCATTTAGTGTATAGGTCAATTGTAGGTCACAGTTAGAGTCAAGATTATACAGATTATGCTGGGCTTAATAATAGGGCTAGAAGTTTCAGTAAAATTGATACAAGGTGTTTAGGTAAATCCTTTTGCAACTAAACGGGCTTTATAATAGGATATAATGTCATTAGCATGATATTTAATCCTAAAAACCCATTTAGAGCCAATGATTTTTTGGTTGGGATGAGAAGGAATTAAAGTCTATATGGAAATTTTTGAAGGGCTTGAAACTCTTCAGCCATTACTTGTTTCCAGTAAAAATTGGCAAGGACTTTATCAATTATTTTGGGTTCAGAGGTAGGTGGATTAAGGTGAGCGGAGTAAAGTCTAGGCTTATGGATGCCAGATTTGGCCTTAGTTTCCATTGGGTGGGTATTAACGGGTAGAGGGCTAAGGATAGAAGGAGGAGGGGGCCCATCAGAGCATGGCTGAGTAATGAGTGGAGCTCTTGACTTATCGTGTGAAAGCAAAGATGAGGGGGAAGAGTCTGCCACAGAGTTCTCTAGTATGATTGCTTAAGGGGTGGAAGTTAAAGATGAAGATAGATGAACAAGAGGAAAAGGTGAAGGAGATGAAGCAACAGAGAATCTAGGAGGAGAGGAAAGGAAAGAGGAAGTGTATGGAAACTCGAATTCATCAAATTGAGCATGAGGAGTGATATAAACATGACCAGTAGGGGAAAGGTATTGGTATCCTTTGTGATGGGAACTATAGCCGAGAAACAAGCATTTAATGTTATGAAAGGAAAACTTATTTTTATTATAGGGGCGGAGAAGAGGATAACATGAGCAATCAAAAACCTGAAGAAATGAGTAATCAGGAACGTGATGAAAAAATAACTAGCAAGGAGAAGAATTATTGAGAATGGGGGTAGGCATGCGGTTGATAAGATATACAACAATATCAAAGGCATACCACTAAAAAGATAACAGAAGAGAGTCTTGTGTAAGGAGGGTGAGGCCCGTTTCAATAAGATGTCCATGTTTGCGTTCATTCCGACCATTTTGGTGATGAATGTAAGGAGATGGTAATTGTTATTGAATGCCAAGAGAGGTAAGATATTTAACGAATGGGCAATATTCATCCCCAGTCAAATTGAACTATTTTAATAGTGGTGTTAAACTGCCTTTCAACTTGAGTCTTAAAGATAAAAAATACATAAATAGTTAGAGACTTGTAATGTAAGGGAAAAATCCATTGGAAGCGAGAGTAGTCATCTAAAATAGAGATATAATATTGGTAGCCTTCAGGTTTAGGCGTTGGGGAGGGTCCCCAAAGATCAGTATGACAAAGTTGAAGGGAAGCAGATGCGTTGTGAGTAGACAAAGATGTAGGTAGCATATGCATTTTACCATATTGACATGCATAACAGAAAGTGTAATTCTCATTAACAGAAATCGTATTACAAATTCTGGATAATGTTTACTTAATGGCAATGGTTAGATGTCTAAGCCGATGGTGCCATAAAGAGGAGGAAAGAGTAGTGGAAAGAACATGAGGAGAAGTTGATGAGGACTGAGAAAGAGATAATTGATAAAGGCCATTTTTAAGGGAACCTTGCTGAAGAACTTGCCCCATGATCTTGTCCTTCACAAAACAAGCATTAGAATGAAATTCAATAACACAGTTAGTATCTCGTGTAAGTTAAGAAACGAAGATAAGATTAGTATGCAATTGAGGAGCATAAAGAACGTGAGAAAGAGACAAAGAGTGAGGGGAAGAGAGCAACTGAACGTAACCTGCGTGAGTAATGGGAATATCGTGATCATTTCCTATGGTAAGCTACTCAGCACCAAAATAAAGGTGAGTGACTTGAAGATTGGAAATGGAATCAGTAGAGTGATTAGAAGCTCCTGAATCAAAATACTGTTCGGGGTTCTGGACTAATTGGGGCGTAGTTATTATGGCACTGAAGATAGGGGGAGGAGAAGGTGATGACGACTTGGAGAGAGGCGTGTGATAATGTAGAGGAGAGGAATGAGTAGGGAAAAACAATTGAGGTAATCTAGGAGGGGTGGGAAGGGATGGGTTGAATGATGTAAGGCCTTGGTAATGTGGATCAAACTGAAAATAATATTTAATACCTGAGTGGCCAAGACGATGGCAAACTTGACAAGCAAGCCTCTGATTCCTTCCACGACCATAACCTCTATAACCGCCCGAGTATTACCTCCTCTTTGTGATTAGGTGAAGATGGACGAACATTGAGTGCATCAACGTTTGCAGTGAGATGAGATAAATCAATAGTAATTGTGGCAGTTAAATGTTCTAGTCGTAACTCATGATTAACCAAAGAGACTTGTACTTCTTATAATGATGGTTGATCAGATCTAGACGTAATCTTCACAACTATTGGATCATATTCAAATCCAACTCTAGGCCATAATTAAATCTTCTTGAGAGAGTGGAGATCCAGCGGCTATCAATTGATTAGAGATGGACTTCATCTTAGCAACATAACTAGTGATAGAAGAAGCACCTTTCTTCATGTTTTGCAACTATACCTTTGATTGTAGAACCTTTTGGCGAGTGGGTATGGCATAAAGGTGCTCAAGAGCAGTTCGGACTTCACATGACACAATGCAACCAACAGCATCACCAAGTGCTGCTTCAAACATTGACGTGAGGAGCCAAGAAAGTAGTATTTGATCTTGTTTAAACCAAAACATAGGTTGCTCTAGATTTACAATTGGTGGTGCAGTCTTTGAACCATTGACAAACCTGATGAAGCCATACCTGATTAGAGCAAGTAGTACTTCCGCTTTCTAGAGCAAATAATTAGCTCTTTCCTGTTTGATTAGGAGAACAAATGAGAGGGTATTGGTAATGGGTGCTGCTAAGGATGATCGGATGGTCATAAGAGTGACCTTCTCCTTGGATGATGATGAAGAACTAACAGAAGAGGCGTTAGCCATTAAAACTTTGATACCAAGATAAGCTTTTAATAAGAAAATGAAAGAGGCATTTGGGGAATCGTAATGTGCAAACCCCCTTGCACTCACAAGAGCTGTTGTAGTATTATACTTATAATAAAGGTTTGTTGAGGAAACATTCCAGAAATAAAGAGAAATATGTCACGTATATAATTATGTTACAGAGTTTTTAATAGTGTCTTTATCACAATAAAGCCCTAAATGGCCATAAGTTTGAGCTTTTAAGAAGCGTTTTCAAATCTAAAATGTAGATGATTGAATTGGAGTCCTCGAGAGACTACCCAGCTTTAACTCTTTTAAGTTCAAATTGTCTTCGAGAGAGATGTTCGTACCTAGGGTTTAATAATTAATGAAGGAATAACAAAAACAAACTATTGTGTTTTCCTATGCTATTGTTTTGGAAAAGCTTAAAATGTATATATAATATATATTTCTCAAAAACATTTTATGTTTGGATTGGTGTGAAATCAATGGGCATGTTGTATTAAATTAGATTAAATTAAATTATTGCAATATAGTAAAAGCAAAAAAGTCAACGTATTCAAAGGTTCTTTGGTTTGTAAGGGTTTAGAAAGGGATATTGATATATATGACATTCTCTTTGTATTTTTTACAAAGAGGTTATTTCTATTATTCGAACTTGTGACTTTCTGGTCAGAAGCAACTTTTATCAATTGCTAGAATCAAATTAAATTATAGCAATATAATATATAATATAATTGATTTTTATCAAATTATATTTTTATATATTGGATTTACTTTCAACGTAAACAAATTTTGTAAATTAATTTGATTGGACTTTCTTTGATAAACCAAGTCTAAATAAATTTCACAAAATATCTTATTATATAATAACATAATTACTTAAGTTGTTTAAATTTTATAACCTTATAATTTATAACCTTATAAGACTTTTATTATATAATTTATAAGAGCAAATACATTTTTGATATTTTATTTTAAAGTGATATACTCAAGGATGATGACCCATAAATTTTTAAAAATTAAAGTATAAACTAACATCGTTTTGTTTAAAAAATTTAATTCTTGAACCAATCTGGCCCTAAATCGCCTAACCTAGGCCCAATTGAAATCACCTCAATATGGGCCAATTATCAGTCATATACTATTATGAATTTAGCCATTATTTCTATTTATATTGTCATTATTTTAAAATTATCCAATAATGTTGAATATTTATTAAAAACAGGTCAAAATATAATATATATCCTAATAAATCTTAAAATTCTATATTTAATTCTCAAAATTCGTCTCTTGGCCCTTCCCATCAAATCTCGTACTTCACGCGAGCCAAACCGCATAGACGTCGTACTTCACAAACGCCTGTCGTCCGGCTAAAATCTCGTTCAAATTAGGGCTTTTCTCCGGTGAACACTGCCGTAGACTCCGCCAGTAGCCACCATGGACAACCCGCCTATGCCCAACAACAACAACCACATCTCCTTTTCCTCCGTTAAACCCGAACCTCTTCCACCGACCCAGCATTCGGGTCCACAACCAGTCGTCAAAACCGAAGCACACGACCTCCCAATTATCGTTCAGTCTCAGCCTCAACATCACGGGAACGACCCCAGTAAGCTTTTCGAATCAATTGATGGACTGGCCAATCTCTCCGCTGCTATTAACGCGTTCAAGAGCAAATTCGATGAATTGCAGAAGCACCTCGATTTCATTGCGACTGCTATCGAAGCTCGTTCCAAGAACCTCGCTTTCCGGCCCAGTAATGACGAAGAACAGAGAAAAGAACAACCTCAAACTGAGGCATTGTTGGAGAGGGAAAATCCGACCGAAACAGACATCCCAGCGACGAGTAATCCGGAAAAATCGGAGCTTTTTGTTCTCTGCGAGACCATGTTGGGAAGAGGGCTTCGGAGATACATCACTGCCCATTTGTCTAATGTTCCTAAGCTTCGTGAAGAAGTCCCTTTGGCACTTAAACGCTCGCCGAATCCGGCGAAACTAGTGTTGGACTGCATTGGTAGGTTCTTCTTGCAAGGAAGTAAAGCCTATACCAATAAAGACTCTCCTATGGTTACGGGCAGAGAAGCTTGTGTTTTGGTGTTGGAATTTTTGCTTTTGATTGACGGTGGAGTTAAAGTGGAGGGTGCTGTGAGCCATGAGGCTGAGCAGGCTGCGATTGGTTGGAAAAAGAGGCTTGTTGCTGAGGGTGGTTTGAGTAGAGCGAACGAAATTGACGCCAGAGGTTTGCTTCTTCTTGTTAGTGGATATGGGATTCCGAATGGTTTTAAGAATGATGATGTTTGGGATTTGGTTGTGTCTTGTAATTCAAGGGAGATTGCACCGGCTCTTCGCAGGTCTCGGGCTCTTGTTTCGAGGATTTCAGGTGATTTTTTGCTAATGCTGATAAATTTGCCGTCTTGCACACAGTTCTGAGTTTGACGTTATTGTTTTTACATCTAGGTGTTCTTTTTTAATGTTTATAGTGGTTTCTTTATCATTTTTTGGGTTCATTGTTCGGTTTAGCATCCTTAATTCTGTTATATAATCCTAATTTGGTGAAATTGTCCTATTATATATAGCTTCTGTTGTCTTGATTGATTTTTTGGCCACTTTTATGCTGAAGTGAATCGGAATTCAGGCATCTCGAGTTGTGTGAGAATATGGAGAATCAAAAAATAACATTTTGGAGGAAATTAAAATATGGCTCTGGATCAGGAGGCTAGAAAGTTCCTGGAGAGAGTTTTGTATGTTAACTTTAGCTATCTAGTTGTTAACCTTCTCATGGTATTTGGTTCTTGTCTTGTGCACCAATTCTTCGTGCATCATGGAGTGGAATGCCTAGGCTGCTTTTTGTTCTTCTTGCTCACATTTGTTTTTCTTTTGGATGTCTAGAAATCTTAGTCATTAATGTACCAACTTGAGAGGAGTTTGAGTTTATTTGTTGAGTATCAGCAACTTGAAACTTCAATGGCTAGACTATATATACACTGCCATAGTTATATTTGCATTATATTCGTTTTTGCATATGGTTCAGAGGCTTTTGACATTTTTCATGCATATTATATTATTGTACATAATCTATTAAAAATATATATAAAAATTCCACAAACTGTTTTATAGGCAAGTGGATAGGAAACAGTAGCATTCGCCTCGTCCATCAAATATTGATGGAGAGATATTATTCTATCCCATTAATTATGATAAACAATGATTGTGAGTTTCTCTCACAGCTTTGAGCTATTTATGATGATCATTCTTCATGCCATATTCATTCTCAACAGCTCAATCATTGGGTTAATGCCAGGAAAAGTAATTAGTTACTGCGATAAGTTATTCAATCACTCATCATTTGACATTTGTTTCAATTTCAAGACTGCTTTTTCCTTTTTTAACATGTTTAATGAGGATTATGTTTATATGTTTCGATATCATTTTGCATGTGCCTGTTGGCCATTAAGTTTGTAATTTTTGTTTATATATGTCTATTAGTTTGCACGTGTCTGCTCAGCACTGAGTTTGTTATGGAGACTATCGTCTGATTGCACATGTCTGAGTTTTGTCGTGTCAATATATATCGATCCATGAATTTTACTCCCAAAGTGATAAATTTGGCTTTTGTGACCACACAGTTCAATATCTCATGTGTGGACCGGTCAAACATCATTAAATGTGGTTTCTTTAATGGTTTCAAATTTACCAGAAAATCAGTCTATAAACAGAGGCTATGCATGATTAATTTTTTCTGCTGTACAATCTCTGTATAGAGCACAGATCTGGCTATGCTAAAAGAACTTTGTGAGTCAACAGTCTGCATACACAACATTACTAAGCTTCTCTTTCAGTCTCCTTTGCTTTTTGCCACTATATCAAATTTCTACAAATGTTGCCTTTCTGAAATTGGTGGCTACCAAAAGGCTTGAAAACCCTCAAAGCCCATCTACATAGCCTCCATACAAGAAGTTCCTAGCATTTTATATTTTTTTCTTGAAATTGATTGGCGTTGTGAAATGAAAATGTGCGACATTGGGCAGAGTCTTGGATTACCTTATTCAATGAGCTTCTGATTTTACAGACATCATAGAGGGAAGGATGAAGAGTGGAATGAAAATTGAAGCTGTTGATATAGCTAGTATTTTGGGAATTGATGACAAGTTTCCACCTAAGAAACTTTTGACGTCATTCTTACGGGATAAGGAGGAATGGTTGAAGAGAAAAAGAAAAGAAGTTAATCATTCACTGTTCTTGCTGGTATGGATTAATTTGTCTATATTTTTTCTGCAACTTATGACTACTAGTTATGCTAATGGTGCAGTCTCATGATGACCTTTCACAGAAAGAAGTAAATGAAAAGCATTTGTCTGCTCTTAAATCCGTAATAAAGTTCCTCAAAGATCGCAAGATGGATGTTGCAGAGGTTCTCCGAGAAGTAGAGTTAAAGGCAATGAAATTGGAGAAAGATATTAGTGACCTCGATAAACAAATAGATGATTGGAAAATGCAGAAAAGAAAAGCAGAGGAGAGTGAGTTGTCAAGGAATTTGATGAATCAAGAAACAAAGCGTCCACGGTTTTCAGAAAAACGATCGACCATGATCTCCGCTCCAGTTGTTGGGTTGCACGAGCAAAGGGCTGCTGTTCATGTGGAGGACTTGTATAATGGTTCACTGCGAACTAACTTACTGGATGGTGGATTCTCGGGTCATGTCAACAGTTATTCTTATGCCACAGCTGTACCAAATGCGTCTGACACGGGCTATTTGCCTGAAAACGTTCTTGGAACGATGACAGGAGGCCCCGTGTATGCCAATGGAGTTGGGCTACAAGGTGTTTATGATGTTTCATCTGCAGGTTCAATTCCTGGTGTTCACAGGGAGACATTGATTGATAGGGATGGTCAAAGGGTTGTAAACCATGCTCAGTCATATGGATGGACCGAGATCGAAAACACTCCCTTCAGTGAAAGATCGATCAGGCAGGGCTTCATCAGGCAACCTGTGTCTGGCTTGCATGAAGCATCACCATCGGTAGATGGTTTTTTGGTTCCACCGAATTCCGCAGTCACTGCTGCTTCTAATCGGAGCTCAGCTTATGATCTATATCGTTATGCCAAGGCCACAAACAGTAATGTCATTTGAGTTCAACTGTAGTATCTTTAGCAACGCAAATACCAGAGTCCACAAGTTATGGGGGACTTCCATCGTTGGGCGTAATATTTTAACTTCAGTTTCCTTTTCTCAACCTTTTAATTTATGAATTTTGTACAGTGAACTCCTGAAACGGAAGTTGGTAGAATTATAGGATAATTTTTGGCTAAGGATTTGCATTGGGTGTAAGACTTCCGCCAAAGAACCTATATTTTCTGTCTTATACCTGTATGGCAAGTTCAATCCAGAGGTCTATAGACTGCAAATCCAATGGTGTGTCTCAATCTTGTAAAACTGTTACAGAAATGCCCTGTTCTATTTAAGCAGTAGAATTAGATGATGCTCGAAATTTTAGTTTAAGGAGGAAGTTAGGTAATCATGAAAACTTTGAGCATCCTCTGAAACTGATTGACTCAGCACTTTGTCAGTGTCAGGTAATGCATGGATATACCAAGAATAGTGACACTAATAGCCAAGGTCCTTTTTAGTTTTCAGTTCTTGTGTTTGAATTTAGTGCAAAAATAAGAAATAAAAAAAGAACCAAACGGAACTCTTATCGTCTGTTCCTGTGATTAGCACCGAAATACGGATTAACAAACGTTGAATGTTTCCAAGAGCAGCAACAAGAGCACCGAAGAATACTAGGAAATACTTGATGCATGTTCAAGACTCGTCAGCCTATATTTAAGAAAGGCCATGGTAAAACACAGTTTCATTTAACATTTTCTGGTTCCTACTCATCCTCGTCATTTTTGTAAAGAATGTTGTAGTTGCCTCATGTACAGCCCCAAAGAGCAACCTTTTCTCGTCCTTTCCTCTTTCCATTTTCTTCTTTTCAATCAATGTTTTTAGAGTCATAAATAGATGACAAAGCAAAATGATGGTCGAGGCAAAGATTCCGATTATGTTAGTTCTTGGTGTAGTTGTTGGAAACCTGGCAGGGACTTTGTCAGGAGAGCTTCAGGTCGGGTTTTACAGAGGCAAATGTGGGTTCGTTGATGTTGAAGCCATAGTAGCTGGTATTGTCAGTGCACGTTTCTTCAGGGATCGTTCAATTGTGGCAGCTCTTTTACGCTTGCAGTTCCATGATTGCTTCGTCAATGTATGCTTACATATCTCTGGTTATTATTAATCATCTGAGAACAATTAATCATCAGTTTTTAACATGATAATCCCTTTTAAGTTCACTTAAAATCATTAAACATATCCACGCAGCAACAAGAAGCATGGATGATGATTTGGTTGGTAAGCAAGCTTTGTATGAACTTATCTCAAGGTTCACGCATGCACCCTCTAGTTATTTTTAACCATTAAAAAGGTAGGTGGTAGTTGATAAGATGCATGAGCTAATATTCTGGTGTATTAGCAATAACAAACACTAAAAATATGCTCTCTTCAGTAAAACATGTTCTCCTTCATTATTGCAGAACTTTAAGTTGATGAATTAACCATAAGAGCTTACTGTTATATGAAGTTGCTGGTTAACTAACGATTTCATTGTGTAAATAATGATGAGAAAGGGGTGTGATGCATCAATACTTATAGATGGGATCAACAGTGAGAAAACAGCATTACCAAATGCAAGCGTTCGAGGTTATGACCTTATAGACATAGTAAAGGCTGCAGTTGAAGAAGCATGCCCTGGTGTGGTCTCTTGTGCTGATCTCATTGCACTTGCTACTAGAGATGCTGTCTTTTTGGTATGTCTTTCTCTTCTAAGTCAAAAACTCGTACTTATGAGTTGTTCCAGATACTCGTCAATAACTTAAGCATCAGTGTGTCCGCATCGGAGATAAGTTCCGGTAATGATATGCACTTACTTGCAGAGTGGTGGAGGAAGATACAATGTTCCAACAGGAAGAAGAGACGGTTTGGTCTCTCAGGCTCAGAATATAAGTCTCTTGGGCCCTTCAATTTCAGTGTCTCAAGCAATTGCAGCATTTGCTGATAAAAATCTCAGCGTTACAGACATGGTGCTTCTTATGGGTACTTGAAACTTTTAGCAGTTTCAGCTTTGCTTAGAATGTAACATAACCTGAAAAGAAACTGACCATTTTCTCATACAATTTGCTACGTAGGTGCTCACTCAGTTGGAGTCGCACACTGTTCATTCATCAAGAACCGTCTCTACAACTTTCAAGGCACTGGCAGACCAGACCCTGCAATGGAACCCGTGCTAGCAAATATACTGAGACTAAGGTGTCCAAAAGATGTACCATCGGACAGCACAATCAATCTAGACCAGAACCCATTTAGTCCATTTATGGTGGACATCTCGTACTATCAGAATGTAATGCTACACAGGGGCATTCTCCAAATTGACCAAGAGCTTGGAACGGATCCTGTTACAAGGCGTATAGTTGCGGAGCTGGCAACTGCATTGGATTTTCCCATCAGGTTTGGTGCCGCTATGGTCAGATTGGGAACTATAGGAGTTCTCACCGGCACACAAGGAGAGATTAGAAGATCATGTAGGGCCAGGAATATGCCCCCATTTGCTTGATTTGGTGCTTGGCATTACTCAACCTGTTGATTGTCCTGTTCTTCAATACTTGCTGTGTGATTAAATCTTCATAATTGCTTTCAATGTCAAAAAAGAAATCAGCATGATCAAAATGCTTAGTTTCAAGAGAATTTACATGATAAACTGAATTAATTGTGTAGTGGAAAAGCATCTCAATAAGTTAATCAGCCTATTAGACTCTCAAAAACCATCAAAATGCATCAGTTCGAAGGCTTCTAATCTTGACTAGTTTGCATTATTATCCTGGACAACATGAATTAGAAGGAATTGCAAGGCATCCTCCATCATTCTTACAAGCCTAGTGACTTTACCAACATGATTATCCAACCCTTTTCAGGACATCTTCCAATTTCTTACTGATTGCCTTCTAAGTGAACAATCATCAAAAAACTTTCTTGTTCTAAACTTGGTTTAAGAAATTGTTCCAATCGAGCTAACCTTTTCGCTATCGTTTCATGATGCCTTCCACCATTTTTGATCCAAATTCCCTTGCCTCTAAAACCATTTGTTACAAATTGTAAATTGAAGTTATATATTGATATTCAATTTTACCATATTCACAACTTAATTCTTAAACTAAGTTGGAATGATTAAAAAACTCAACCGGTTTGATCAGTTTAATTATAATCATTTTTTGTTCGATTTTTAACTTTCTGATTCGATTTATATTAATAACGCTTATTGTCAAAAACTAATCAATTTATTAATTAATTAATCAATTTTAATAAATTAATAGTTCTTATAAACTAAACTAAATCAATTAATTTTTATTTAATAATTTTTTTTAATCAAACTTTAAATTTTTTATTAATAAAGACAATATTTTTCAATCATAATTTAAATTCTTTAATTGTATTTTATCATTAGTCGATTTTATAACAGTTTAATACTAGTTGAACCTTTTAAACCTTAAACTTCTTATTTTATCGGTTTAACTTTCGATCCAATTTTTATAATAGTAAGTTTTTACCGAAATGTTTGTAACACTTCGTGTGTGTTCCCGCAAGACTTTCTTTAAAACATATGCAAAGAAACTCCATAAATAATAGACATAGAACTTTCATTCATGTATAGGAAAGCATACAATCTTGTGTGAGGACTTATAATAAGCTTAATTTTTGGCCTGCACACTTCACACACATAGCTATGAAAGAGACATAAATTACAAGAGGTTACAACAGTTATAACCAAACTGCAAATACATGTTATATAATTGTTTTTCTGTACAAGTAACATGACTGTTAGATTGATAATTTTAAGTTACTCAAAATGTATGTGGGATAGGAGGCGAGATCTTCTGTTCCTAATTTTGGTGTGCCATCTGTCCCGGTGCAATCTGGTCGTCCAAATTTTGTGAGCTTCATTTTTTGAATAGATAGATTTTTATAGAACAGAATAATAAGAACATTTGATCTGTTCCTGTTGAATAGTTAATATTACCAAGCAGCCTAAATGATGTCTTTTCATCAAAATGTTCAATCTATGTACCTTACAATATTCTGAATCCTTACAAATTTTTTAGATCTTTTCAGATCTTGCGTATCAGTGAAATTTTTACTAGATGTTGTTATTGTTGACCTACAAAATTGTTACATTACCTAATTTGTCATATAGAGAATCTTACACCAGCATGTGAAATTGATGTCACAAGTTTAATCATATAAGCAAATTAAAGCATAGAAATCAATATTTTTTTATGTGGGCTTAATTTAATTAACTTGAAAGCTTATAAAAAATGAGGGAAAAAGTCAAGCATTTTATTAACTTTTGTTTTCATTTATATTATATAGTCTTCAATCATCATTTTTTGTGCTTATAGGTCTTTTGTAATAACTTAAATTTAGACTTGTTACCAATTATATTATGTGAGAAGATTAACTTATTTGCATTGTGATCTTCCATATCACAACTTATAATTGATTGATTTGTAAACTTCTATTCAATGATTGTGAATTAATTTGAATATATTTTTATTTTATTTTATTATTTTCGTCACTATTAAAATTTTGAATCTAAGAAATGTATTTAATTCATTAATTTTAATTTTATGGCTATTTCATTTTTTATTTATAATTTAGCAATGTTTTAAAAATCAAACCGAAAATTAAACCTATAAGACAAAAAATTTAAAGTTTAAACTGTTCAACCAGTATTAGGCTAATATAAAACAGGTTAAAAATTAAATAAAATTAAAAATTTTGAAAAATAATTGAAAGAGATTGTTATTACTTATTGAAGAATTTGAAATTTAATTGAAAAAAAGATTATTAAACAAAATTTATTTATTTATTTTAATTTTTAAGAACTTATTAATTTATAAAAATTGACTAATTATTTAACAAATCGATCAGGTTTTAATAACAAGAGTTATTAAACTAAATCGAACAAAAAAATTAGACGATTTAAGATTTCTACTGTTTAACCGGCTGAATTGATTGAGTTTTTTAATCATTATATTTTAGATTTATATTTAATTATATATAAGTAAATCCTAAAACAGGAATTTTCAAAGTTGTTTTCCCTATTAAACTTTGAAAAACTTGTGAATCTAGAAATCCCAACTCCCAAGTCCAGAAGGGTAATTTACTCAAAAGAAATCGAATTCGGTGACCCGAAAAGAATAAGGTGATCCGACCCTTGTCCAAAACCCGACTATTTAAGTTGGCGCCTTCAAACCAACGAGAACAACGAACAAAGGAGACGAGAACTGTAACTTCTCCAGTTCTAACGGCACTTTTCTGGGTTCATCATAAAACAACTTTAAGGAAAGACAAGATTCTTTCTGGGGAGTTTTTTTCCTTTGATTCATTCCCAGAATGGATCAAAGCAAGAGAGAACTGTTGGTAGATTCAAATTGGTACTCTCCAAGGCGACTTCACGACTCTCCAACCGAATATGACTTTCCTGTAAAGAAACTCTGTTTTTCTTTTTCCTGAAAGTTTCTTGCTTCTTATACAAGTTTTTGTCAGGTTTTGATTGTTTCTGAACGTGTCTTCCCTTTTCGTTTTGTTTAGGGGGATCGGTTTATACCCAATAGGAGTTTGATGAATCTTGATCAAGCCCACACTCTGTTGACTAACAGGATTAATGCAGCACAGAATCCCAACTTCGGTGTACGTTTGCTCCGATTTTGTTTATGGCTTTTTTGAAGATGGGTTTTTGGTTCTTGATTTGGGGTTCAGGAATTAACTTTCTTAGGGATTCTTGTTTCTTGTTTCGTATATTTTTGCGGTGCAGGAAGCATACAGACAAAGATTGATGGATTGTTTGACTATGGACTCAGAAGGGAGACCGTTCAGGATGTTGGTTTTCAGAGGTAGCCCAAAATCGAGTAGAAAATCAATCCGCCATATCGATGAGATGCGAAAGGATGATTCAGAAGCATTGAGTAATGTGGTCAAGCCACATCATCCTCGTCGGTTGCCCAAGGTACGACTCCGTATGATATTACATTAATGAGAAATATGATATTATTGAGAAGAACATAGTTCCCCCATTCTTCCTTATCCCTCACCCCAATTATTCTAATTTTTCTTGCACATTTTCGAGGGCTCTTGCAGAAGGAAACTAGGATTCTGGATGCGCCTGCCATTAGTAATGATTTCTACACTAAAGTCATGGACTGGGGCAAAAACAACGTCGTTGCTGTTGCCTTGAACTCAGCAGTGTACCTGTGGAACGCAGAATCCTGTACAGTACAGAAGTTGCTGCATGACACTGACCGTCCAACAAGTTTATGCTGGTCTGAAGATTGTACAAGTCTAGCCGTTGGTTTCATGCATTCCAAACTTCAGGTTTGGGATGCTAAGACTTCTGTATGTGTAAGGGCTCTGTTTTTTCTGTGTGAGTTAAAGAGTTTCTCTTGAATTTTATATGGTGAACAAGTAAAAACAAGCTTGTCATTTCTCACAGGTTCGAGACCTGAAAGGTCATAGAGCAAGGGTAGGAGCAATTTCCTGGAATGGTCAGACTCTAACTTCAGGAAGCAAAGACAAATTCTTGATCCATCATGATGGTTGGTACCTACAGTAACAAACTGCTATTTACTCTTCATGTTGTTGCTTTTGCCTTTCCTTAATGTCTTTACCCTCATTGACAGTTAGACAGAATGAAAATGCGACTGTACGCATTAAAGCACACAACGAAGAAGTGTGTGGCTTGAAATGGTCAAGCGGAGGCAGTGTATTGGCAAGTGGAGGAAATGACAACATTATATACATATGGGAAGCATCTAAAATGAGTTCATCCAAATTCCTGCATAAATTGAACGGACATTCTGCAGCAGTCAAAGCCCTTGCGTGGTGCCCTTATCAATTTAATGTACTAGCCTCAGGTGGTGGCACCAGCGATGGGTGTATTAAGATATGGAATACAAGGAAAGGGACGTGCATTGGTGGAGTAGATACTGGTGCTCAGGCAAGTTGAATAAGTAAATCTATTTAAGAACCCATTTTAAGGAACTTGATAAAAATCAGGCAGTCACCAGTTTGTGGTCCAGAGTGTAACTGGTCTTTCTAACTAATTTAATACTTAAAAATTGGTTCTGGAATGCTAATGTTATCATACCTTTGCGCAGATCTGCGGACTCGAGTGGAATACACATCACCAAGAGTTACTGAGTGGCCATGGCTATGGTATGGGTGAGCTTCAAAATCATCTATGCTTGTGGAAGTATCCTTCCATGACAAAACTGGGACAATTATGTGGTCATAGATCGAGAGTCCTCAATACTTCTCAGGTATGATCATCTAAGAGCTATTCTATCCCTAAAAACTAAAGATTATGGATCTTAACCAACCTCCTACAATCATTTTGCTCAGAGTCCTGATGGATTGACAGTACTATCAGCCGGAGGGGACGAGACTTTACGCTTTTGGGAGATTTTTGGACCAGCTCGAGTCAAAGAATCGAGGGTCTCCAATCTTGACAGCCTTTTGTCTCTGAAGACATCCCCAATTCGATGATCTGAACTATAGTGACATTAATTTACAAGCCTCTGTCGCAACTTTGTTTGTCAGTAAGTGTATGTGCTGATCACTGTAGTCATTCAACTGGGAGAACACTGTAAAACAGTTTCGAATGATAATTAGAGTTCTCCATTCTTTCAAATTCATAATGTGCCTGTCAGATATCAGAAATGATAACTAATTCATGTAAGTTTGTAGATTAGCAACTTTTGGGATGCCGAGTAATTTACCTCAGGAATATGTTTGTATTTGATTCAATGTTTTAAAAATCGGATCGGACATCGAACCAGTCAAAGAAAATGTTTAAGGTCTAAAGGATTAAACAGTATTAAATCGCTATAAAACCAGTGTATAATAAATAAGAAATCAAAATTATAACAATAAGTGAAAATATAATATTTGACTGAAATAAAAAAAATCAAATCTAATAATTCAATTTGTACCTTCATCACAAGAAATACAAGCAAAAACAATTCCCAGTTTACATACATTTTAATGTATCAGAGCACACATCTGACCCAGAAAGTTGGCAAACCTTTCCTGCCACAACCACAGAACATACAATTTCTGTCACATCCAGAAGCCACGAAAACACAAGGTCTTCTGTATACCAGAGGGTTTGGAACTTAGTGCTTCCTGAGGCACGTAGTAATGCAACATTTAATGAAAGGCTCTATGAACATCAGAGCACAAATGATGAGTCGGAAGCTTCAAAGTTTCTCAGAAGGTAACAATGAAAACCAACCATGTGTTCTGCGTTGAAAACTTCAAAACTACACTTTATAAATTGAATCAACTCCCTAATTAGCTTCAGTTTCCTAGAAAACAAACCCCCCCAAAACCGCAGCCTATCCTGGCTACCATTGAGAGTTTGAATCTTTATCCATTTTAGCTTTTGATTTTCCACCATGCTAACCCCCATCATTAGCAAAAGGACATCAAAACAAGAACTTCTAGACCAGACTTTTACAATGTGTTTAAGTATAGGCTGTACTTCATCCTATCTCAATGAATACGCTGAATGATGCCAAGACCAGACATTCCATTTGTCAAATTTGTATAAATCCTTGATTAAATTCTAGGTATGATCAAATAAAGATATAACCTGAGAAGAGAAAGCTGTAAGATAAAAGTTGAACAATCGGTAACTATACAATATGGACACAGCACGTACTTCAATATCGACAGAAAATTTTTTAAACTATACAATATGAAACAGCAAGTATTTCAATGTCTAAATGATCGAATTTATTTATTACAGGGAAAAGGTTGACATTGTTCATACTTACAAATGTTCTCACAGGAAACAAGTTTGTAAACTAAACACAGTTTGTGCTTGAGAATATCCAGGGTTCTGCTTTCATGACACAACCATCTGCTAGTTTATACACACGAGCGTCACTGCCACTTATTTCTCCACGTCGATCTTCATCAATTGGATCTGTAAAGTATACGGAATTCGCTTCACATCCACCGATTTCATTAGCAGAAACAGAAAAGCAACATTCATGACCCAAAACAAAGATTTGATCACCTAAAGACCTGACATCATCCCATGTACCCCATTCCTCGTTAAGCTTATAAATTTTGATGTCAACAGTCTGAGCTCGACATATAGGATAGTTTCTCGCATGATAGCGGAAGTTATTGTTCATGTCTAGGTTGATAGACTCATCTTGAGGCCAAGTCCTCCTGTTTCCTTCAAGATACCTATCAACAACATAAAGATCTCCACTGGACTCTACCAAATGCTTCATGTGACCGCAACCATACAGCGGAGGCGAGTATGGAATCAGTTTCAACGATGAATCAACCCACCAAACAGTCCCCCATCTATCAACAACATAGAATTGACCTTTATATATTAAAATGTCATCATATTGGAAATACCTCTCATCCACAAAATTCCATTTCTCTTCTCCATAACTCCAATAACACAACTTTCCTTCATGCAAGATGGCGAGAAGACCACAACCATTAACATTATCAGGAACAGAATTAGAATTTGGAAACAAAACCACCTTGTTTATCCCAAAAACTGAAATCCCGCGAGCAAGCTTAAGCGTATAACCTCTGCACAACTCCAAAAGACGAAACTCAAGAAGGTTTAACGTCTTAGGAAGCTTACCAGGAGAATTCTTGAGTTGATGGTTTCTGAATGGAGCTAAGAGCTGAAGTTGACCATCAGTTGACTCCTCAACCTTAGTCAACCAGCTCCTGTTAGCATTCGAATCGCTTGGTGTCTCGTGAGCCGGTTGGACACGACATATGATGATCTGGGATAACAACGAATCCGAGAAGACCGGCGGTGGAAGTTGAAAGACGGCACGTGGAAACAGCCGGTGGGAAGGAGGAACGGTGGACCTAAATGAACTGCACACGGCACGAAAGCGAAACACGTCTATGCGAGAGTCGAGTCGTTGACCAATGATGGACAACAGTTCCTTCGGAAGATCGGCCCATCCGTTGCTCATCTCTATCCTTTTTTTTTTTTGGTCCCCTGCGACAGAGTTGCTGACAATTTGGTTCTGCTCTACAGTTTATAAAAAACAAGGCCAGTTTTATGACAAGTGTTAGTTTGTGACTTCCGGTAAATCACTTGGATACGTGATATTATTATTTATTAATGAAAAGATATTTTTTATCTTTTATATTAAGTTAATTAAATTTGATATTTTTAATGCTGAAAATAAAATATGTCAAATAATTATTATGTAATTAAAATTAGATGATCATAATTATGAAATTCAATATACGTATTATTCTTAAATGTTCTTAAGTGCAATTTCATCCAAACGAGATATTGTTGAAATGATAAAATTAATATACATTATGTTTTTTTTATCGAATAAAGTAATTAATCTCATAAAATAATATATGAAGATACTTAAAATTAATGTGTGGGTGATTATCAGAGAATAAGTCATTGAACTGATTTTGACTATAAGAATCTCAAATATAATATTACTTATGTGTATGGATTTTCTCATATTGATGATTGTATAATTGATCCTCAAATTTAAGATTATCAACGTATCTCGTGTGAGAATTATTATATTTTGATGCTACTTATTAATTGTACTAGGATAATTCAGTTGGTAGTACTTGGATGTAATATGAACTATATAGAGATAATTGAGTAAGTCAATAAAGGATTTGTCATTCTAAAGTAATTAAAAAAAATATTCTGCTGTTATTGATTAGAACTGATTTATGAAATTTTCTGGTCAAAGTAAATT
>JAOQMP010000006.1:40017833-40027897 GCA_027563575.1 Erythroxylum pedicellare
AAATTAAAATAAATAATATATAAAAAATGTTAAATTAAATAATCTACAACTTTACAATATGAACTATTTTGTAATTTAAAAAAAATTAGAAACTATTTTATAAATTTAAAAAATTATCTAAAATAATATCCGATATTAATTGATACCGATATAATACCGTATTAGAATTCAATTCAATAATAACTCTATGGTATTAATAACATTGTTTTGTGGATTTTGAAAAATCATTAAATGTTTTTACATGTAGTTGGTTTTCCTTTACGCAAAAAGCCAAAAACATATTTTGCTTAGGGCCTATAAAAGACTCGGAAAACAACATCAAGAAAATTCAAATAGGCATTTTCTGGAGGGAAACAGAAGCAAATTTCAAGGTAACCTCTCCAATTCACGATATCCTGGTTTCAGTTCTGAGATCGTCACCCTTTGTCATCGCCAATCGCGGCCTAATCTCCATGCGGTCCAAACTATAAGTGAGAATGTCGAGGGAAAACGGTTACTCCACGCTTCAGGAGCCAATCAAGGTCATTACGCCGGAGCAAAGAGAGAGAATCTCACAAAACTATAGAGCCGCTAAGGCACTTCTTGCTCGCAAACGGCCGCGACTCGACGCCAATCAGTGTCCTATCAGGTTAACGTTTCTCTGCCCGAGCCTTTTGATTATGTTTGTAACGAAATGATTTTGATCTCTTTGCATCGCAAGAAATTTGATGTTCGAAGCTCATTTTCCTTTGTT
Source organism: Erythroxylum pedicellare (assembly GCA_027563575.1). Taxonomy (NCBI): domain Eukaryota; kingdom Viridiplantae; phylum Streptophyta; class Magnoliopsida; order Malpighiales; family Erythroxylaceae; genus Erythroxylum; species Erythroxylum pedicellare. The sequence goes on from JAOQMP010000006.1 coordinate 40,018,567, forward strand.
TATTACTGTCTCTATGATATTTCCATGGAAAATTGTTACTTAATAGCCGGTTACTAGGTCAAGAGAAAGAAAAATTTACGTTATTAAGCTTCTTTGTCTGTTAATTTCAGTGCTCAGATTAGTGGCGTCAAAAGAGCTCCTCTCGCCGAGATACAATTAAACACACCACCACCATTATCCAGAAACGGTGAAATTAGCAGCATTACATGCTATGGAGAAATATCTACTTTTAGGAGTGGATCTATTAGCGAAGATTCTGAGAATAGGGTTATTACTGTTCCTCCAGAGAGCGATTTTTTATCAGATTCTTGCGTAACTACGTTGAGAAAACCAGAAACATCTGGTTCAAAAGTTGGATTTTCGACTCGAAACCTTTTATATGATGATTTTGATGAATCTGTTTTGACAGAGATTGACGCTATATGTGAGCAGAAATCTTCAGATAAAGAAGAAATGCAAAGTCTAAGTAGTTTGGGGTCAATTGAGTTATCAGAGAGTAGGACAAGTTCAGGTGCTCTGGAATCCTGGGATAAGTTAGTAACCGAGGCACGGAATGATAATACTTCTCAGACATTAGAGTTTGGGAACATGCCCGAAGAGTACATGAAGTACTTGCAATCTCTGAATGAAAGGCAACGTGAAGCAGCTCGCAGTGACATTTCAATACCTTTGATGATTATTGCTGGTCCGGGAAGCGGAAAGGTCTCTATTCGCTCTATTCGTCTAACTCACATGGCTATCTACTTGTAAGCATGTTCACTGCACACAAACATGTCCTAGTCTAGGAACAAGTGGATCTATCTTCTAGGTTTTTGCTTAACTTGGTCAAAGCTGAGTTTGCTTTTTTGATGCTAGACTTCCACGATGGTTGGGCGCGTTCTGGTGCTGCTTAGCGAGGTAATTTAAAGTCTTAGCCAGGAATTCGGTTCACTTGGCAGGCTGTTTGATCTGAGAAGTGGCCTCTGAACACGCATTGTGCCCTATATATGTTTCTATAGATATGCTTGTAACATTAAAGATGTTGAGTTCTTTTCTGCAGCTTGACTGTTGCTTTTGCTTGCCTATGAACAGGGTGTCAGTCCATCAAACATTCTGGCAATGACTTTCACCACAGCTGCAGCTTCCGAGATGAGAGATCGAATTGGTGGTGTTGCAGGGAAGGCAACAGCTAAAGAGCTTACAATCAGCACATTCCATTCGTTTTCTTTGCAACTTTGTCGTTCACACGCTGAGAAGTAATACGCAGTCCTCGATTGTGATATATACATGTTTGCCTTCTTTTCCATCCCATAAAAGTTAGTTGATTACTAGTTAGTACTTCTCCATCATGGCTTGTTGTTGACATGCTTAGATACATTCCTAGACTTAGCTCCCTCCATTTACAATACGCCTTATCTGAGGCCCATGTTCTAGGTTGGAGCGGACGTCGGAGTTCTTAATATTTGGGCACGGCCATCAAAGGAGAGCAGTCATTGAGGCTGTGCGCTTGCTGGACAAGGAAAAATGTGGTGTACAAAATTGTGATGCCTCCAAATTATTAGAATTACCTAACAGTTCAATGCCTCCAGAATATTTTAAGGACAAGTCAAAAAAATGGCAAAAGTTTGTGACTCAGGTTAGCAGTTGAATTTCTGGCTCTGGGACAATTTCCAAGTCTTTTATCTTTATCTTACGATTGATGTGCTCTATTCCAGGCTAAAGCTTCAGGAAGGACTCCTACTGACTACCAGAAAATGGGTGATGAGATCAAAGTGAGCATTGTCTGTTTAAAAATGTCTGGTATTATGTTTTCACAAATTTGATCCTGAGTTCTGACTATAACTCAGGCAACAGTACTTGGGAACTACAAAAATATCTTACAATCTTGTAACGCCCTGGATTACCATGATCTAATCAGCTGCTCTGTGAGGCTGCTCAAAGATTTTCCTGAAGGTCAAAATGATCTAGTTGTTCTTAAATCATCAATGCAACCTCCCTTATGAAATTTTAAATAATAATACATTTGCATTTATTTAGTCTTTAAGGAGTGTCAGGAATCATGGAAAGCAATCGTGATAGATGAGTTCCAGGACACCAGTGCCATGCAATATACTCTTCTGCGACTTCTTGCATCTCATTACCGCATAACAATCGTTGGCGACGATGATCAGGTGCAGTTTTCATTCGACACTAGAATAACTTAGTTCTTCCCTGTTATTATGTTTTCTAGTGCCAGATTCAATTTGTAATTTCTTATCATTACTTTTAAAATGAGAATTCCAGTCCATATTTAGCTTCAATGGAGCTGACATTTCCGGGTTTGACTCATTTCGTCAAGATTTTCCGAACTATAAAGAGGTCTGCCTCGTGCTTTGGTTGTTTTTCGTTGATTATCTAAGAAATGATTAAACATACTGTTTTCTTTTGTTTAGATTTTAAATCTTTGCACCTTTGTGATTCAGATTAGACTAAATAAGAACTATAGGTCCACACGCTATATTGTTGAGGCTGCAGCTTCTCTTATTCGAAACAATTTGAGACGATGCCAACTTAAGGATGTTTGCACCGACAATTCTTCAGGATCTAAGGTATCATGAGCATATGTGTGTATTTTACCATATTTCGAAAATTTTCAATCCTCAAATTCCTTTTGATAAGATCATTTCTGCTTGATATGCGTTGAATATACAGATAATTATCAGAGAATGTCAAACTGAGCAAGCACAATGTGCATTTGTCGTTGACAAGATCTTAGAAATTACATCCGATGGTTCAATTTCTAAACCCTCCTATAGTGAAATAGCCATTCTTTACAGGCGGCAGGTAAGGATTATTCTCCACCACGAAAGCCATTACAGAAAATAAATGTAGCTGCTGACTGGTAATGACTCTTTGACTTCTTTTTCTACAGGTATCAGGGAAAGTGTTCCAATTGGCATTTCGTGACAGGAAAATACCGTTCAACATTCATGGTGTTGCCTTCTATAGGAAAAAGGTAGCTTACATCTTTTCTGTTGCTTAATGTTTCATATGATCATCAACCATGATACTTTTCAATGCTTTGGTTGTCGGTTTCTGCTAAATTCGTATTGTTGTCTCTGAACTGTGACCGTATACATGGAGGATGAAAGTGGGTTTGGTTTTCTAGTCAAGCTAAGGCAGAACTGTCGGTAAAAGCTAGACGTTTCAGAGTTTTCTTTACACGCAACAGTTGGAACATGTTAATTAAACTATTGTAGTCAATGTTTATTATTTTGTTGTCTTTGGAGCTTGGTATACCGTTAATGCATTCGTCTGAATTTACAACGAATCATGTTTTTACGTTAGGTTGGGACATGAAAATGCAAGATAGTTACAGTCATAATCTAACATTTTTATTTTCTATTTTATTACTAGTTCTCTATCCCCATTTGCATTTTTAAGTTAATGCTGTTTGTTAAATATGTGTAATCTAGCAGGTAGTTAAAGCGATTATTGCTATGCTTAGAACCACACTTCCAGGCTGTGATGATGGCCCGTATCGACAAGTTTTCAAGGCCCTGCTTCCCTTTGAAAAGGATGAAAAGAGGAGGGTATGCACCTTATGATTTAGTTCTTGTCGTTGTACATTTGTAGTTGATAATCATTTCTACTTCATAAAGCTGTTTCATCAATATCTGTCTTCTCTTTTTCCTTTGCAGGTTATAGACCATATTGAAAAGATATCAACAATTAGAAGATGCAGCTTTATATCTGCTTCATGCGATATTTTTAATGCAAAGATTTCTGGTACCTTCAGGAGGTTCTTATTTATCAAAATTTCCTCAATTTTCTGATATTGATCAAATAAATCCTTAACATATTTCTGTCAGAGAAAACTGAATAAGTTTGACGGGGTTGAGTAGCCGATGAAACAAGTTGCAATGAAAATTTTCAGTTTCGTATGTATCTTATTTCTTATTGACACAAGTGCTTCATTAGTGCTGTGGCAGACAGTAATAATGCCACAAAAAAGAGAACCTTATACAGTTGTTAGGTCGGCAAAACATCTAAAGCGTAACAACTTTCATTTAAGAAACTATGGTAAAAAGTTATCTGCATTGCAAGTTACAGCTTGATTTCTTCCTCTTGCTTTGCCACTGTACATTATGACCGTTATAACTTAAGTATGTTTTCTTTCATCTAAAATGCTGTCACTGGTCACAGGAGTCAACTCACCCAGGGCCGCAAAGTATTATCAACACTAGAGATGATATCAAAACTTGTTCACAGGGTATAGTTATCATTTCTAATATCAATTAGTTACTTGTTGAATTACTTAGAACTGTTAAGAATTTTGTTTGAAGAAGTTTTTGTTTCAATTCCCACATTTCAGTAATCAACAAAATACAAATGAAGAAAATGACTCAAACGAACCTTTATTATCTGAATCTGGTTACTGCCTAGTATTGGACTTTATTTAATGCCATTATCAGTTTTCAGGTATTGAAATTTCTCGTAGTTTATTTTTTCCAAGTCTTTTCCTCTGGAGTGGTACTTATAGATTCCAGGCTATTAAATTGGTTGTGTCCTACTGCTACTTTCCCTTCAAAAGTTTCTCCGGTGTACCCAGATGAGTTTTGGCTAACCAGTTAATATTTTCAGGAACATTCAATTTCAGCCGTCATAACATCAGTGGCGAATATGGTACCTCAGGTTTGCCTCCCTTGACTCAATTTTCTGGTTGATTTCTTTATGAAATAATAAAATTGGTATTTATTTGTAAATTGATGGCTAGTATTGCTGCTACCATTACTCGTCCTGATTCTACTCGAGGGGGATTGCTTTGATTCTGAATTATCTATTGTATATAAACATTATGACCAGGGCTTAACTGTTCACTATTGATTGTTTATTTTAGAAATACCTTCTTGAGCAAAGGGCGGTGGTTGATGTTGATGGAGGAAAACTGCTTAACGAGGACAATGACATCAGATCTGTAAGTACCTTTTGCTGGAGCAATTTTATACCGCAAAACTCAATATTATTTGCCACCATAAAAATCCTATCCAACTGATCAAGTTAATAGATTAAGATTAAATCCGTGTGTAGAGATTAAGCATTGCTAATGCTTAATATTTCATAGCAAAATGCTTACTGCCGATTTTATAAAAAGTAATGGATAAATGAGAATGATAGTTCCCGTTAGGCCAACCTTCCTTTTATTCCAATATTAGTCTATGTTGAACTCTTTTCTATGTTAAAAAGTAGAGTTTATTCAACAATTAACCAAAATTACAAGCGCGGGGTTCTTATATCCATATGCTTAATTTGTCGTGTAAATGCTTTGGGGTTTTTTGTAAATGAAAAACACCTAAATCCTGTAATTATGTTGGATGCGAACCTCTCACAAAAGTTGTCAAGATAAGTTAGATTCAAAAAACTAAGGGCAGTGCAGGATGAGTTTCACAATGACAGAAAAACAACTATCTGTGAGGGAATTATTTAATAAAATATTTTTTTTTATTATTTATAATAATCATAATCATTAATAATGATGATTGCCACCAAAATGAAAACCAAAACTCCAAAGCAAAGTTTAAATCTGTCAAGGTACCTCAAAGCACGGATTGTGGAATATTGCATACCTATTTTACAAGTAAAACCTTTAATCCAAAGGCCTGCATGGTTAAGAATTAAACACTTCGCCACCAGTATCTTTTAACTACAGCACGATCAGTATTAACCCTTAATCTTTTAGGAGGTGGGCTCCAAGACACCAGCTGTTCAGTTTTAGATAGAGAATCAGCTTTCTGATTTAGCTCAAGGGCTTTGGCAAGTCCAAACTCCTGAATTGAGTTCTTTATAGAGATAACTGTTTGGGTTGGTCAACCAACTTGCAGGTTCTTCACTATTTATTAGATGATGTCTCTGATTTTTTATCAACACATTTCGCTGGAAAAGGCGAAGAAGGTGAAATAGAAGAAAAGAAAGGCTGTGTTGATCTACTCAAATCATTTATTGACTACATAACAGAGCGTGAGAAGGAAAACTTCCGTTCTAGGAGACACGATAACAAAGATTCTATTACCTTAACCACCATTCATCAGGTTTTACCGAGACTGAATCACTTATTGACATTGTCTAAATGGCTTATTATTTCTTTAATCTTGATCATTTTCATTTTTCACCATGCAGTCAAAAGGCTTGGAGTGGGACATTGTTTTCATAGTAAAGGTACTTTGGTCGTTGCTATCTATACTTGTTCTACCTTTCTGTTCACGGATGTAATTTAATTAGAGATTCAGTTAGCCAAATAAAATTGCATGCATTATAGTGTATTTGTGACTTGAAATCATCCCTAGTCGGGTCATATCCAACATGATGATTATGTATTTGAATGTTGCCCGTAAACTTTGTTGGTTCAGCGTTAGTTGTCACGATAACTAATCCACATTAATGACTCAGGCAAATGAATCAGAGATTCCTTTGTTGCATGATTTTAATGGTATTGCAAAGGAAAATGGTACCTCAGTTGAGGTAAGCTTAGTCTTCCATGAGAAAGTATTCTTTAGTTGTTCCACCAATGATCGTCATTGAGGTGCTCAGTTAGCTGATTTGCAGGAAGAACGACGTCTACTGTATGTTGCTATGACTCGAGCTCGAAAAAAGCTCTTCATTCTGTATGTCGCAATGGATTCAAATTGGCAGGTTTGATCTTCATGCGCTACCGGTGATAGTTTGTTCATCCACTATTTGACTAATAACTAGTATCTGATCAGATGCTTCAACCTTCACGATTTCTCAAAGAGATTCCAGATCATCTTCGAGAGATTCAGGTGCATGTCTGCTTTAAGTTTTTATTTTTCATTTTCAGGGCCCAAATAAAGAGGTTAAGAGCCCAAAGAGCTCCTATTCACTCCCGATCTCATGGCCCTAACTTCTATTTCACTCATTTTGTGGTCTAAATTGATATCAATGACAGGCTAAAGTATGTATGCAAGACTTACAAACAAAACCACGAGATATTCTGAAAGAAACCGAGGATTCTCCTACTGATCTACCAAGAGGAAAGCAACCAGGTGATCCAGAAAACTCAAACGATTCTCTGAATGGCGACATAATCGAGCCTGGAACGGACTCCTCAGAAGCATTCAATGCACTCCATGGGAATTATTTCTTGAAAAGGTTCCTAGAGTTCTGAATAGTTTGAAACTCATGTCTTGATAGTACTTCATCGCAGCAAATAGTTCGCTGTCGTCTCATTCACTGTCTTACAGATTCGCCGTCGAAGATAGATCAGCTGTTTCCCACTTGTTCCATCAGTGGGCCAAGAAGAAAGCATTCCATAACCCTAAGAGGTTGCTTGACAAGGTAACATTCCAGCCCTCCACACCTTGCTAACAAGCTTTTGTTTTATGTTCTCTTTGAATAGTCATTGATTCATTGAGGTTTGTACTGAAAAAGTGGCTATTTGAAAGCATTTTGAACCTCATTATCATTGGATGTCTTCTTCTCCAGGTTGGCTTTGTCATTGATGAACGATTGAGAATGAAGAAAAACAAGCACAAGGTCATACGTTATCCCTCGAAAACAATACGCGTTCAATATTTTGATTAATTAGCGTCTGATAATTTCGGGTTTCACTATTTATGTGTCATATGAATTAGCTCCTAAATAATTTTGCAGGATGTTTTGCGCGAATTGAAGTCTTCCTTGAACTCCGAAGAAGCATTTCAATACGCAGAATATGTAAGAATGTTCTCGAATTTCTGCAGTCATTTGTCAAAATCCAAATGATCCAACCATTAAAAAAAAAATCATCTGACTTGAAATGTTAATATGTAGACTTGTTTACGTTCTTGACAAATGCTGTGTTAAAAGCTGGAGATTTGTCCATGTCTTGTAGGTTCTGAGATGGGAGCAAATTCCGGCAGATGAACGTGCACATCTAATGCGAGAAAAACAGGTTCTGCAACTGCTCCAACTGTTGCGTTGTGTCATTCTTTTGGATATTTGATCTCAATATACTTGGCCTTCCAGGAGCATTTCCAGAAACTTAGGATCGAGAATTCAATGAGTTCATCAAGTGCAACATTAAAACAGGTGAGTCTCATAATTCAAGCAATAACAAGTTAGCGCATCTATAAGTTCTACTTTCCCTTTTTACTATAGGCAAGTTTACTACACGAATGGATTAACATGTTCGATCGTAGATCGCATATCTACAGAACCTGGGATGCACTGTGACTCCCACATCACGCCTCCATGCTTCTCGCTTGATCGAGCAATATAAATCTTTGTGACTGCAACCTGACTCTTCTCATTTTCTTAATCGTTGGCACATCAACATACATACACGGTATGAGCTCAAACGTTCTGACTGCTAGGGTTGAGTATAGCGTTATTATGGTCGTTCAATTTTCAGATACCCGAAGGGTTTTATTCTCTGGTGGATGACTAGGGGGAACTAATTTATAAGCGCCAAAACCAACTGTCACAAATGGCTGGCTGATGGGAAAGGTAAAATCCAAATTGGATTCCTGGTAAGAATCATTCGTGCAGCGAAACAATTGTTCAAATTGTCAAATCAAATTTTGCCATTTGACAGGTTCCAAGTCCTCAACCTACTCATTGACACCTCGACTCCAATCCTGTCTAACGGTTTAAGGTAAACTCAAAATGCCCTTATTAAGTCCACTGGATATAAATTTCTTAATGTACTAACTTATATAAATTGAGAGCATTACATTTGTGTTATTCGTTGTCTTTTTTTGAATTCCTTAATGTCTTTAAAATAACAGCCTGCTATATCATATTAAACTATTATTAAATGGCTCAAAACAATTATTTGTATCTTGTGCTGAATGTCTAAGAATTGCGAGTATTTTTTATTTTACATGTCATTTGTATTTTGATTCCAACATATATAGGCTTGACTATTAGCTTGTTAAATGAGCTTGAAAACTTTTATCAAGCTACGGCAAGGTCAGACTTGAATGGCCTTGATTAAAATTTGGGTTCAAAGTTAAGGTTCAAAGTTAGATTGTTATCTTGGTAATCTGAAACTTTATTATAAATATTGTACAAGTATCATTATCGAATTTGATTTTAGTACGATATGGTATAGTATTGGTATTAACCGAATGTTTTTTTCAATAATTTTTTAAAAATATATAATAACCCTTCAATTTTTAAAAATTACAAAATAAAATTTATAATATATTGTGCTATTTAATTTTTAATTTTATATTAATTTTTTCTTTAAAAATCATAATAATAAAATTTTGAAATAACAATAATTAGTTTATTTTCATTAATATTATTTTTTTAATATATTTTAAATATAGACAATAATTACAATTAATATAAAAAAGAATCATTTAATTATAAT
>JAOQMP010000006.1:40033919-40046114 GCA_027563575.1 Erythroxylum pedicellare
TTAACTATAATTCTAGTGAAAGTTTAATTTTAATTATAATTTAATTTTAATTAAATTACTAAAATATCCAAAAACTTATTATAAATAAGTTTAAGTTCTAAGGGAACTAACGCTCCTTGTCTAACTCTATTTACGATAGTTGCAGAGTTCTCTTAGCTCGTACTGTGGATACCATTAAAGATCGAAAACTTTAGCGTTAACAAAGATTAAGATAAACTAGTTTCTAAAACGATTTGAGAAATACAATAATAATATAATCAAACTTCATAATAGAGTAAAAATTATGGTTATTGTTTTGATATAATTTTTGCATTAATCATTTTTTATAAAATTTTAAGTATTGAAAAAATTAAATGCGAAAATGTTTCATTATTATTATATTGTGTGTAGGATTAAATTCCATCCCGATTTTCTAAAAATTACAAAAGTAGGGAAATAACGGTCCTAATCGTCACTTTTTCCTTTTTGGTCATCCTGCTTCTTCATATAAAATTACATTACATGCCAATGTTACAATTTTGCTTCGTTCCATTTCATCTCATGTTCAAATTTTGTTTCAGCCCACCTGCTTCTTCGAGTTACACGTTGTCCTTCGTTCATAATCTTTTAGCTTTTGTTGTCTTCTCTCCTAAAATTAGAACTGTCCCGCATAATTAGTTTCTGCAGAATGACTTCTAATTAGTAACTGGTTCTCAATTGTTTCATATCTAATTCCTTCATTCTCACGGGCCATCAAGGATTATGATCCATTTGGGTTGGTAGAACTTGAACCGGAATCAAATACTTAGAACTCAAATCTCCGATTCCAAGTTAATATTAAAATCAACAACAAAAAGCCGAGCGCCTGGAGAATCAGCACGCTTCCAAGGCCTTCAAAGTCAATATAACTTTTGTGCTTACGCATATACAACCAAACCCTGAATTTAGTGATTGCATCTTCCTCCATTAATAGACTCTCCCTGAAGTGGTTTTTCCCTCTTTCTTATTCATTTCGATCACCTTGCTTCCATCAAATGATAATAAGAATCGCCGCAAAGACTTATATACTTTACTCAAAAGTTAGAAATAAGACTATTTATTATTGATTGAAAAACATCGACACGTTCCAAATATTATTTTGACCAATCCCTTTAGAAACATTTTAAGAGTGTTTTTTAAAGAGAACACTTGAAATATTTTGATAAAGAAACATTTATTGCAAGGGTTTTGTCCGTTTCTTACCAAACTCAAAGGATGTTAAATTGAGAGGCACCTGTTAGAAAATAGCTTGCATGCAGTGGCTGAGTACGTACGCCTCAACACGCGTACAGAGAGATAAATCTTAGTAGTTCTTGTCGTTTCATAGTTCCCGCCACTTTTAACGTCCACGTATCCGTTCTTCCCATGCAAACTTCCCCCTTTCTTCCCTTTTTAGCCCCCGCCGTTTTCTCTTTTGCTTACTAACGTTTCGACCGTTTCCGTTATCTTAACGGAGTGCTGCGGCTCAGATTCTCTGTGGTCCGAAACTCTTCATATCGCTGCACTCTTGTCTCTCTGATTGCTGACCACTTTTGGGGTATTGATTACGTTTTGCCTGACAGGAGGTTTATTATAAAAGTAAGGAAAGGATTTGATGAAATTTTGGCCAATGAAAAGATAACACGTAAGATAAGTCTGCACCTGAGAGCATCCTCATTGAAAGAACAACTGTCTGATAAAGAGAAGAAGCTCTGTCCTAGTTCAGGTTAACGTCCATTGCCGTTAGATGAAGGGTCATATTTGGACTTCACTGCTCTATAAATGCAGCTTCTGGCACTCACCTCTCTTCACTCATTTACTTGTCAAACTTCCCTTTAGTAGCTTGAGCCTCTCTCAGTTTCTCTCTTCATATTAGATCATGGGTAGTTCTGATCTCCTCCTCTTCGAGCTCTGAGACAGATCGATCTCTCTTTAGTTTCCTATGAGTAGAATGAAGCTATCTGACAAGAGTTGCGTAAAATCACTTACCTCCACATAGCGATCAGAAATCTTTTTGCGTTCATGCAAATAGAAGAAGCTAAGGATGATGAAAGGAGTGAATCCCTTTGGCTATAACAGCTTCTATGATTTCGGCGAGCACCCCTTTACCGAATATGTGACCTCAAACGGCGGTATCCAACTCGAAGATATCGACGACACTATCTACGACTCTGATGAATTCCGGATGTATGCCTACAAGGTCAAACGCTGCCCAAGGATGCGCAGCCACGACTGGACGGAGTGTCCCTTTGCTCACCGCGGTGAGAAGGCGACCCGTCGCGATCCCCTGAAGGTTCAATACTTACCGATCACTTGCCCGATGTTTCGCAACGGAAAATGCACCAAAGGTGATCTTTGTCAGTACGCGCACGGTGTGTTCGAGTACTGGCTCCACCCAGCTCGTTACCGCACACGTGTATGTAATGCAGGCCCTTTTTGTCAGCGAAAGGTTTGTTTTTTTGCTCACACTCCCGCCCAGATCAGGCCCGAGAAGAAAATTGTTTGCCCTTTTGTGTACAAGCCGAGACGTCTCTGCAATGGAGACGGGTCTCCCGGTTTTAGATCAAGGTCGCTTTTGTCGAGCTATGAAGAGGGTTCCTCCTCCTCCTTATCACCAAACTCGCTGCTCGGATCGTCGTCCATGATGCTGAGGATGGATGGTGGGCGTTACTTTGATGGGATGTCAGAGCTTTTGAACGGTTTGAAGAATCAGAGTCTTCCACAAGAACAGGCAGGAGTGAGAATCAATGATGCGGATGAACCGTACTATCCTGATTTTCCTGAGATTGATTGGATTTCAGACTTGGTGCAGTGAATGAAGGGCCGGTGGCGTTGTATAGGTATGGTTCTAACAAGTAAATAATGTCCCTTTTGTACAAATTGATGTGCCGTAGGATGTCTCTGGAATCTGTCTATATATGTCTAGACTTATTAAAGGGCCAAGCCCGTATCCAAATTTTTACTAGGCCTCAATTTGAATCTAATTATAGACAAATTAAAATTAAAATTTCAATCCGTCGAGTCTGACACGTACATGCTTATTCAGCTGCCACCATTTCACTCCCACTACTAATCAACGTGATTTGGACTAATTACGACTTGAATCATGAATCCGTAGCCAAAGCAAAAACCGAACTTTTCTACTTTGAAAGATGCAAAGAGTTTATCATTACAAGGACCTTGTACAAAACAAAACTCAGAATAACCAACAAATTATTGAGGAACACTCGCAGAGACAGCATCAACAACAAGACCATCATAACAAAAGCTGAAACAACCAATTGTCATCCCTCGTATAAAGAAATCATCATCATCTCCACCGGATCTTCCATTACACCTCGTTATAAAACAAACAGGCAGAGATTACACAGACGCAGGTCTTATCTTAGGAAGTCTGCTGACCACTAATATGTTGCTGTCCGAACTGCTCAGCTCTGTCCTTCATTTCTCGTGCCTTACCAGCTAGCTTCTGACGTGCTTGGTCCAGCTGATCCGCTCCTGGTGGATGACTCCCAGTAACATACCTGCAAAGTCAGATTCAGAATTAGTTTCCAACTTAACAAGTTTACAACATCAGATTTTTCAAGAGTACTTGAATAGCGGTTTGATTATGTACCTGTAGATCCATGAGAGAACAGTTACGGCTGCGACGCCGAAACCACCGGATGCCAAGAAACCCATGATGAGTAGAGCGGTGGTGATCACCGCAGGAACAATTACAGGGCTGAATATGACCAACAATGGCGTGGCTATGGTGAGAGCTATCACCGTGCCGGCCAGGGTCAGCCCTGATAGGACTAGGAGGGATCCACCAGCGGTGGCAGCTGTGGCTGCCTTGACTACCTGGTGTGATCGGGGCTGTTGGCCTTGACCTTGTGGCTGCAACTGATGGAGGTGCTCAGCCATTGTTCGCAGATCGGATGGTGTGCAATGGACGCAAAGAGTCGAAGAGAGGGCGCAGAATGATGTGAGATTGACGGTGGTGAATTTCTTGTGTAACGAGAGTGGGTTATATAGATTAGGTAGCGAAAGGTTTGTTCCCGTACATCGGCAGGAGTGTAGGGATAGATAGGACACGTGTCAAAGAGCTTGTCATGCAAGGGTTGCATGCAAGGAAGCGGGTTTGGTTTTAGGACACGTGGGGTTTTTGTCGGATTGGAAGAAACTAAAATGACAAGGGAGACTTGAGCAGATGAGAGCGGATCCACGGGATTAAAAGCGTATTATAAGCATAATTAATAAATTAATAATTACAAAATTTATTAAATTAAATGGAAATAAAAAGTTAAAATTATTATTATTGAATTAGACGAACCAATTGAATTTTTCAAATTGGATTAAGCCTTTCAAAATCCGATTAAGTTTGAGTCGTTAAAATTTTTTAACTTTTCAAAATTAGATCTGCTAATTAAAAAGTTAAGAATTTGTATTTTAATTTCATTCAAGTTTTGATCAATTTAAATTTAGGAATAATGTTTTGAAAATTGGGCTTTTGTTGTGGAAACAAGAGGCAGTCCACAACCCAAGTCAACTGGTCCTTAGACTTCTCATTGTCCTGGTAAGATCAAATGGTCCATGGGAGAGAAGCCTTAGTTCCTCCTTCCAGAGTACTTGTTAAGTCTTGCGATTCGAGTTTCATGTTCCAATCTATTGGGAAGATTATGGCGTTTGATATTTTAAGATCCTGATATATTTGATTCTTTGTTTCAAACGTTTTAGGTAGAACTAAACTCGGGGGCCTTCTGTTGAAATTGCTGCTTCATGAGTCACGTTGGTCTATGGGCTTGGTGTTAGTGGAAGTCAAGTACTAAGCAAGTCATGGACCACTCAATAATTTAGGCAACCCGACCTTCCATCTTAGTATATTTTCACATTCAAACGCTTAATTTTCACTATGAATTAAGGAACGTGATCAATGATGAGATTTATGTACGTATAATAAAAGTTACAAATTGACGATTATGTTTAATATGTCTTATCTTAATAAAAGTGGTGAATTTGCAATTATACGTTAGCTATCAACTATAGATAAATAACTAAAATATTCAATCGATTTGGCCGGTTAAATTGTAAAAATTTTGATTCATCAAAATTTTCGGTTTGGTTTTTAGCTTTTCGGTTATATTTGCTTTAATAATTTTTGTAGTTAAAGCTATTTAATTTATTAATTAATCGGTCAATTTTTGTCAATTAATAAGTTCTTATAAACTAAAATAAATCAATTAATGTTTATTTAATAATTTTGTTATTAAATTTTAAATTATTTGATAGATAAGGGCAATTTTTTAATTATATTTCAAATTCTTTAATTTTAGTTAATATTTAACTGATTTTATGACAGTTTAATACTAATTTAACCTTCTAAACTTTAAATTTTTTGTCTTATCGATTTAGCTTCCGGTTTAATTTTTAAAACATTGCTATATACCTCACATGCAGACAAGCAAAGTCAAAAATTTTAAAATTCAAATAATTACAAAATGTCTTATTAATTAAAAATTTGAAGTCACATAATCTCTCAACTTACTTTTTGATTTAAGTTTGGATGTTCACATACTGAAACTTAATGCTCTTTTACATTTCTAACAAGAGTAGACATGCAAATACAAATATATCATATACCATATTTTTAGTTTATCCCATTTTTGCAAAATTCGTCTTCCGTCCTTCTCACTCGTGGCTTGTAAGGATGGCAAAAATGGCCCAATTAAGCTTGATTTTAGCTCGGGTTAACTAGGTAGGTTGACCCGTGACCTGACTATTATTTCGAAAAGATGTTGCTTTGGAGATAAACTGTGAACTAATCGCAAGCGTAGTGAAAAAAAATTACAATTTATCCGCAGAATCCCAATATGTTTGATCGACAATTTCACGAGGTGTTATCTACAAATTGTCTTAACATCCAACCTCTAATAGTATCTATAAAAGATAGAAAAAGAACTTAAAATTTGAAAAGAATAAGAAGAATAAACAAGAATGTTAGCTCCTTTATGTTTATTTCCTATTTATATATAAAAAGGGTCCATTTCTCCTTTAAATTAAATTTCCTAATTACACATAAATTAAAACTCTAATATAATTTAATTAAAATTTTAATAAAATCAAATATCTCATATTTGATTCATAAATTTTTTAATTTTCATAATTATTTCTAATTCAATTTAAATTAAACTTTCTCTTTTTAATTATTCTTTAGTGTGACCTATTAGATTCCTAATATATTAAAAATGATTATAAATTATAGTTCTAATTTTCAATAAGAATTAGACAAATAAAAACTCTTTTTTGTTAATCTTCAACTGTCCAATTAAATATTTTAATTATATATCAAAATTAGCGTACAACAACATGTCATGATCACCTAAATATTAAGAATGTCAAAGTAGTTTGACTCAACTTATCCATGTATGATTGTGATGTATGATTGGCTAAAAGGACATAAACTAATAAGTTCTCACTTGCACTAAAGTCAATCACCTATATATCTAATACCATATCTATCATATGTCAATCATAACTCTCTTGAGACAATTGCTTAGTAAGAGGATTTGCAAGATTTTCTTTAGTGAGAACTCGCTTTAATGTTATATCTTTTCGATCCATTATCTCCCTAATCAAGTGAAACTTTATGAGTACAAGTTTGGATTGTTGAAGATACCTTGGTTTCTGCGACTATGCAATGGCGTCGTGATTGTCATAGTACAATACTATTGGGTTAAAAATGTTAAGACCTACTCCAAATTCATTAATGAAATTTTTTATCCAAATTGCTTCCTTTTTCCACCTTTCAGACTGAAATGTACGTTATCTTAGTCATAGAATCTACAATAAATAGTTATTTGGGACTCTTCCAACTTATCTTACCACCATTTAGAGAGAAAATGTACTTTATCTATGATTTGCTATTATCTGAATTGGACTGAAAACTAGCATTTTAATACCCTAAGCTCTTAGTTCAGCTACTTTATAGACCAAGAAAACATCTTTAGTTTTTCTCAAATACTTTAAGATGTTTTTCACAGTTATCTAATAATCATCATCAAGATTGACTTGAAACCAGCTCATTATGCTTAAAATATAAGAGACATCTGTTACATAACACCTCAAATATTATTTATCTAATTGTCAAAGCATATAGAGCACAATCCATTTTATATTGCTCTTCTTGTGTCTACACCTCAAATATTATTTATCTAATTGTCAAAGCATATAGAGCACAATTCATTTTATATCGCTCTTCTTGTGTCTTAAGACATAAGAAGAGCGATATAAAACACATACTCTATGACACAAGAAGAGCGATATAAAACACATACTTTATGAGAGAGTAATCTTATGTGACATGGACAAGAATCTTCTTTTGAAATTCTCCATATTAAACCTATTTATCTACATACGTAGATTGAGATAAGCCAAGCAACCTATTTGTTCTATTTTTATAGATCTTTATTCCCAACATAAGGATGTGTATACAATATCCTTCATGAAGAAGTTCTTAGACAACTAAATCTTAGCATATTGGAGCTTTGTTATGTCATTTTCAATCACCAATATGTCATCCACATACAATACTAAAAAAGTGATTGTACTCACACTAACCTTTTTATAGACACATAGTTCATCTATATATTTTTATAAAATTAGATTTTTTGATTATCTTATCAGAATGGATGTTCCAATTTCGTGATGCTTGCTTTGGTCCATAAATAGACTTTTGCAACTTGCTTACTTAATCAGGAAATCTCTTGAATTCAAAATCATCAAGTTATGTCATTTACACATCATCAAGAAAATTGCTATTAAGAAATATTATGTTAACATCAATCTACCAAATTTCTTAATCATGATATATGATTATAGCTAACAAGATCTTTATAGACTTACTTGCATCTTATAGGCACAATCAATGTTTTCAAAACTGGACCGAAAGTTAAACCAGTAAAACAAGAGGTGTAAAGTTTAAAAGGTTCAATTGATATTAGACCATTATAAAAATAATGAAAGATTAAATAAAATGAAGAATTTAAAAATTGAATAAAAAATTTTTCCTTATAAAATCAATGTTAATTGAATTGATTTAATCTTAACTAAATCAAATTAGTTTTAAATAACTCATTAAAATAATATATATTTATAAACTGATTTATTCATAAACACATTCAAAATGTAATAATTTTAAATTCTGTTTTGTAAATAAACTAAGCAAGATAATATGAACGCATTTACTTACTAGAATCTCTAGTTCATATGACACCAAAAAAAGAAAAGAAAAGTAGGTTATAGATAAATTCATAAATGGTCACGTCAACAATCATGATTACGAATTAATCTTCAAATTAGGCTATATACTATAGTTTCTTGGAAGAATTTTAAAGATGTTAAGTAACCACAATCGAGAATTCTTACTATCCTAACATAAAACACTTGACCCTATGGGTTAATTTTTTGAAAATGACCATCAAGTCAATCCAAAATACAAATTAATAATCTATGGTAATCCAGAGATTTACGCAAGCTAAGACAAAGTTAATGGCCTGATCTTAGATTAATTCCTTCTTATTGACTAATCACATTTGCAACACCTTTTTTAACGTACAAGTCTTCAATTACGAAGCTGGCGAGTGCCTAAATCCTGCCAAGTGATTGAAAAGCAAGTAAACAACTCCTCTCCTTCCGTGTAAAATGATTGCAATCTAGACTTGCTTTAGATACTTTATTCTCAGTCCATATATTTATACATATATAACACCGATTCATGCACATGACTTGGGGAAATCGTGATTCTCTTTTCAACATCTTTAGTATATTTTACATTAATTTACTAAGAGTTCACACCTGGGTCAATTTGTTCATCAGAATTGCCCTCACCTGTCCAGTAAAATCAGAAAAGGTTATTAAGACAGCTACGTCATCTGACCGTATTTGTTTATTTTTAATGTTTTAAAAATTAAACGGAGGTTTAAATCAGATATTAGATATTATATAATAAAAATTAAATTAAGTTAACAAAATTTTCAATATGATTTAAAAGGAGAATATCTAGATAAAGTTGAAATTTAATCGAAGAGAAAAATATTTTAATTAATAAAATGTGATTAATTAATAAAATTAATAAAATGAATTGAACTAAAATGATTGAATGACTCCAATTAAAATGAATACATGGGTTTAATTTTTTAATTATTTTTATTACATTTTAATACAATTTGTTGGACATTTTTCACCAAACAACAGTGGATTGTATCAAAATTCTTAGACTAAGTTTAATAACAAAAATTATAAATTATATTCATTTAATAATTTAATTATATATTTTAAATAAATAAATGAACAAATCAAAATTTTACAATTAAACTTAATTAAACTAATATTTGGATTGAAGCTTTGCTCTAATCTTTTTAAGGAACGAGAAGGGATATAATCATGGCTATAAATTCCGTCTCGTTATTTTTTCTTTTCTCAATAAGATTTGTATAAAAAAACAAAATTGAGTTGAGAGTTTAAAAAAACTCATAATATACGTAACTTTTTGTTTACATTTTTATTATTTTTATAACTTAATTTTATCATAAATGACAACCTCCCTCTAAAACTTACTCTCCTCCGTCAAAATAAAGGTTACAACAAAGAAACAGTAACGTGTGTTTGCGTTGATACGATTTATTGCTTTACTGATGGTAACTCCACAACCAAACATGAAAATACAGCATTAAACCACTTTCCCATTAAGAAAAACTTAACTTTAAATTATACTAGCTAAATACCCAATAAATGGTCGCCAACTGGAATCACCCTCATATTGGGTCCCGCTTGAAACACATGAATGATGAGACTCTCCCTCACTCTCCTCCACGTCATCAGCCAGCAAACTTTTCCGTCTCTTAGTCGAGCCACTCCCCACCGGGGTCGTCGAGTCCTTCCGTTTCGACGTGACTCTCACCGGCTCCGGCTCGTCAGTCCCAATCTTATGTGGAAAATTAAGCAAAGCCTTTGATCCACGCATCCTATAAGCGGCTTTATCATAAGCCAACGCAGCTTCCTCCGCCGTCTCGTATGTCCCGAGCCAAACTCTGGCGCCGTTTCTCGCAGGATCACGTATCTCCGCCGCGAACTTGCCCCAGGGCCGCCGTCTCACGCCTCTGAAATGCGCTCCTCTCGAAGCCTTGTTATTAAAGCCGCCACTTCCACTCGCCAAATACGTACAGTCAAACACTGCCTTATTTATCACAGCCTCTGAAACTATGCCCGTCTCCTCCTCTTGTGTCGGCTCCAGTTTAACGGTCGTAGCCGCCATATCTACCGGAGACCACCCAGAACTAACGGCGTCATGAAGGTGGTTGTATATGACCATGTCCTCCGAATCGTCGACCTTTAGCGGCAAATCTCCCCACGTGTCAGTTAAGCAAGGGACAAGACTAGTGAAACCTGAACTTCGATGATACATATGATTGGAGAAACCCGTACCTTGTTCCATTTTTCCCGAAAAATAAGGAAAAGGAACAGTTATGTTTGGTTTTGCAGGAAGGAAAAGAGAATTCCTGAGATCTTCCGGTGATTTGCAAGGATTTTCCGGGGAGTAATTGGAGAAGGGATAAGAATCGAATGGAAGATGAAACACGGAGGTGGGATAGACAGAGAGAGGGAGGTGCATGTACTTTTATAGTGTATGATGACTGGCACAAGGCCCTACTTTCCCATCACCTTCTTCCAGCCTGTTTTGCGCAAAAGCACATCGTCGTTTTAATTCAAAACTACATCGTTTTTTAGCATAGAACGAAGTTAAAACAGGGTGATTTAAACCGTGATGACTGATGATTACTGTATTGAATATTCTTTAACGATTTTGTCATCAATCATATCGTTAGTGTAGTTTGTTTTCTCCTCTTGAATTCAATTCCACGAGTGGGAAATTCGAATTACTCGACAAGATACTTTCACGTGGCTGATATTGTTTCGATATGACGTCGTTTTCTAACGTCACTCACGTTCCATTATCGACAACTCTCTTCAACAGTTGAAAGCAGGGGGCAGTTTAGAAGATAGATTTTAATATGTTACATAAATAATCTTGGCAATGGATTTAAAAGAGATCAGTTCAGTTCAGCTCAGTCCACAGTTCTTTACAGACAATTCGAGAACGATGTAAAGTTGAGTTTTATACTATTAATTTAAATTTAAATTTAAATTTGACTTTGATTCCAGCTTTAAATTATTTAAAATATTATTAATTTTTAATTTTTTATTGTAAAAATGCAGCTGAAATATTTATTTATCAAACTTAAATAACAACAACAATGAAAATCCTTCTAATCACAAAAAATTAGGAAATTTAAAAATACACAACCTTACTCTTAATTATTTATCAAATTTAAAAATAAACAAAATTAAAAATATCCCAACAGCATGAATTTTAATTTAATTCAGAATATCAATTTTTGTGAAATAAAAATTATATTTAAAACATTTTAGTGTATTAATCATCAATCGGAACACTGTGTTTGATTCCCTAAACTTTGTAGTGTATAATATATAAAACATGAATCACCGTGTTTGATGCTAGTAACGCCATTAAGTTGTCAGCATTTGGTGAGCTCTGATTGTATCTATTAGCTGTGTTATATAAACGAACGGAAGGCAGCAAGTTGCAGATATGAAAAGGCATTGAATACGTAAGTAGCCAAAAAGTCGCGTCACGTGGGTTAACCTTTCCAAATCACCGCTCATTAAATAATTTATTTGATATATATAATTTATAAATTATTGTACTTTTTAAAGAACTAATTTGATGAGTATTTAAATTAATAATTATAAATTTTCATTATTAACTCGAGCTATTATAATTAAACTAAAATTTATTTTTTACAATATATATGCGAATTCTTAAAAAGTAAATAATATTTAGTACACGACATTGAACTGGAACGATTCGAAGGGTAAATTGCGTATTGATGATGATCTAGTAAACCGATGTTGCTAGAAATTCAAACATAGAGAAAAAAGTAAGCATTTGTCTCCATTTGCCCATTTCAAAGATTTAAAAGACACTTTAAAAGATTTGAAAATAACAGTAGGAAAAGCACAGTTCTACTTATTCTGGAAGATTAAATATCATCCATATATTTATATGAAATCTACATAAATATGTGGATGAGATTTAATGAAATATAAAAATATCGTAATTAAAAGATATAATATAAA
>JAOQMP010000006.1:40067974-40111842 GCA_027563575.1 Erythroxylum pedicellare
GCCTCTTGTAGCTTTGGAAGGGCGGGCCTTGGGGGGAGGGTTGGGGGGCCCTCGAATCGCTGAGCCATGTCTTCGACGGGATCGACCTTCTCTATAAATGGAAGGCTGCGCGGTAAATGCCACTGGGAAGGTTCCAGATCCCTCCTCTGCTGATGGTGAAGCGCAGGCTGTAGATGTAGATTGAGCTGGCATGGAGGAACCTTGTCCGTCGAATGGTGTCAAAAGCTGGAAACGTGAGCCCCGAGGTGCTGTTGTAGTGGTGAGACCGTTGTGGTCACATCTTGAGACCGTTGTCTGAGGTGGTGGACGCCTGCTGCGACATTGAACTTGGAGCCAAGGGTCGTACGTCTCATTCTGTGTCTCAGAGCCTTGGTTGTAGGGGAGGCTTGCCAGAGAGGGAGCTTGCTAGAGATTTACCGAAGGGGCAGTGACAGTCTGGGTTGTCGGTAGTGGCGTTGTGCGATTTGGGCAGTGAGCTGCCCCGTGTCCTACACGCCCACAAGAGAAGTAGATGGGAAGGAGTCCCTCATAAGCTACTTTGATACGCTCACCATCGAGTTCAACGATGGACCGAAGTGGTTTGCTAATAACAATATTCACTGCCACCCAGACAAACTTTCCCTGCTGTGATTGTTGGGTGTTGGAATCGATTTTCACGGTCTTTCCAACGAGGTTGCCCAGCGCGGTTAGGATAGATGGGCGGTACCGAGCCACGGAAAGCTCCAGAAACCTAACCTAGGCGACAACATGGGACACTGTATCAGGGGAAGGGCGGAATGATGGATGCCACGGTTGCACGGAGAGAGCATGTCCAAGCAGAATCTAAGGGCCTCCGGTGAGGACAGTGAGGTAATCGTCCGCCTCCTTAAATCAAGAAAAAATCATTATCTATATCAATGATTTTCATGGGCCAATCAATTTCCAGAGTATAGTCAGGCAAGATTTCAATAAGGTATAGCCAATTCTTCGACCCATCAGTTTTACCATGATAGTGTTTTCCCACTATTTGTCTAATTTGCATTTGAACACATTGGAGAGCTTAATGCCAAGGCCGAAAGTGCCTAGAACCATAGAGATATCTCCATCTTCTATGTCAATGGGATCTTCATTAGTCCATTTTGTGTTATTAGTAGCTGTTGAGAGTTGGCCAGTGACCGCCGCTCGGTAGTTAGGAAACACTGGCTGTGTGGGAGGGGGATCGGGCGGAGGACCTTCCTCACGTTCCCAGAGACGGACCTTCTTCGCTGTCCGGCCCTCGTGCGCAGTGAGCGGGAGGGCTGTCATCATCGGTTGCAGAGTATTCAATAAACTGATCAACCATTACTTCTTGGAATAAAATGTGGAAATTATGTAAAAATCGAAACACATTGTACACCGTTTCTAGTTGAGTTATAATCACTGTTAAACACATTGTACACCGTTTCTAGTTGAGTTGATTTTGCTGCTAGGTCGGCTGAAGAAGCTGAAACCGAAAAATAGTATGCATTAAGAGAGCAGTGTCGCTGAACAATACTTTCACTGTTGCGTTGTGAATAAGAAGAAGCTATTCACACGACGCATCAGTGAGTAACAAATCTAAAAAATCTGGCAGCCAAATTCTTGAATTTGTGGTTCTCAGAATCCTGAAATTGGAAGATGGGAGAGGGTTCAGTAGTATCCTAGGATTTGAGTCCAGAAATCTAAGCCAACTTGTTGTCATCCACTGCCTATGCCATGAAATAATCCAGTGACCTCTGTGAAAGTAGGCTGATTTGTTGAGGCAAGGAGTCTTGCCCACATCCTGTCTGTCAACTTCACCGTGTTTGTCTCCGTCACCCGCTACAGGTTTTCACACAAACAAGCAAAATATATGTCAAAAACGAACTCCATTGATGCTTATTGCATGTCAAATAGTCAGAATCTTTAACCATGAAACAAACCATTAAGACAAAGCTAAGTGAGCATGTAACTTGGACTCCTACAAAACATGTCATCCTGATCAGAAACTTAGGAGGAGGATGCTTACAGCAATCGGTATATATGCATGTCTGCTATTCACTTGTCCAACTGTGAAGCCTGTATACCCGGCCATAGCCCCGTGAACAGCACTATGTGCAAGAAGGGTGCAATAGATGTTGTCTGATGCATTACTAGGAATAGCTCGTATCATGTAAGTTGGATCTGCAAATGGAAAATTTTACCATAAACGAGGGAATATATCACAACTATTTCCTTGGCAGACAATTGAACTACGTTAGCGGCACCAATTATGGACCTTCAGCCTTTTATAATCTTATCATAGGACTGCACAATTAGACAGCAAAAATCCTCTCGGTACTATAGGGAATAAAAGGGTGAACTCTGGTGGAAATGAAGCATACAAGCTTTTCAGACATATCTCTTATTTATGTACCTTGAACACTAAACTGCAATTTATTCATCACTTCTGTTTTCCACAACGTTGTGATGTATCCTCCAAGCAAAAATGTAAGTTAGTATAGGTACAACATTATTTCAGACATACCTATATACTTCATATTTATTGTCATCTTGTGAATATTCGTGAAGTGGTCCTGTGACATTAGATATAAAATAGAGTAAGCAATAGCTGTATACATAATGTTATATCTTGTGACCAATTGAATATCTTGTGATCCACCTTGATTTTCTGAGACAACCACAGGCCTACATCAAGAAGTAGCCTATTCCCTGAAGCATCTCTATCTCTTTCATCAACTGCACCCATGCTCTGAGAAACATATTCTTGCCCTGCCCCTTCTGCAATTACAATAACCATATGCCCATTTTCTTTAATCCGTTCCTCAATATATTCAAAAAGCCCACCTGAACCCTCCAGAAAGAATTGAGATTCTGGAATCAGGCAGCAATCCTGTCAGAATAAAGAGAAGTCATTAACAGTACCAGGCATTCAACTCATGCCGTGAAAAAGTATGCTGATGTGATGTCTATTCTATGTCTTTATCTGATATGGAAGACGCGGGAGAAGAAAATTGAAGGGACTGATCACATTGGTGTTACAGCTCGACTCATACAATTTACAACCATAATCAGAGAAACATTAAAAGAGTACATCATTATATGCACAATCTTCAACTGCATCTAAACTTGCCGAATGCACATTTCGAGAATAAGACCTCTTTTTATTATTAGATGATATTTTGCATCATTTGATAAGACGACATTAGAAAAGAAGACATATAAAAGAAGGAACAGCATCAAATGTATATATAGAAGAATGGGCAGCATCAAATGGAAGATATATTTATACACATTAAAAAAAAAAGGAGTATGTTGTTAAGTCAAAATTAAATTTAAGCTATTCCCTTTACATCATCTCCTCCGCCCTCCTAGCCAATCATAGAATTAATTATCTGATTGTACATGTGAGAAATTTGACATGGATAAAACATAAACAAAAAATCTTTAAGGTCATAAACAGATGGCTATTGCAACACAATAGGATCTCACCACATCTCGACTTGCCAAAGTTGCATACATAGCAATGAAACCTGCAAATATACATTTGGAAAGCAACGTAGCAGGTGTGTAAGTAACAATTATAACAAGGCAATTCAGAATGACACTTAATTGTTATTCATTATTCAGAAACTCACCACTGTATCTGCCCATAAGTTTAACTATTCCAACTCCATTTTCCACACTTTCAGCCTCCACATGCGCAGCGTTAATAGCTCTTTGAGCTTCTTCAACAGCAGTATCAAACCCAAAAGATTTGTCTATCACCTAAAGAGGACAAGAAAAATGCATAGCTTCTCTCAGGATTCACTCAAACTTCATTCAACTCAGCTGTCGTCCCAGATTACAAATACATTTCAGGAATGTGAACCTACAGCTTTCTGGGTGAATACAAGTGATGTTTCATATATGACACTGCACCATAGTATTTGGTGGCAACTTGGCAGACCAGCCAATTTACCATATAGGTCGTTTCTGCAATAACTATTCCGTAGAATCCTAGGTGATTGTAAAGTGATTTTGCTTACCACTCTCCCAGAATATACCCAAAAGAGAATGTGTTTTAATAGATGCTAACGTTCTAAAAAGTGAAAAAACTCAACCAAACCTTCACTTGTATACAGACCCGATAAATTTGGGGATGACGCTACACGTAGTTGGCGTTATATAGAGAACATTACAGCACAATGGCAAAGCTTACAGCTATATCATTATCAATTGTCTTTGGTATTCCAGCAACAGCCACTTGAAGGCGACGTCTCTCAACTTCCTTTAAAAATTAAACAAAATTAGATTGAATAAATAAAAGCATAATACAACATTGATCATGCAACACTATCTCTTCTCACCTCGTGAATTCGAGCTGCTCCCTTCTGGGTGCCATCACCTCCAATAATATACACCTATAACAAAAGAATATTAGTTAACCATTTTCATCATATCAGTGTGATTAATTTTCTTTATCTGGGTCAAACATCTTTCTGATTACTTTTAAGTAAAAACTTCAGCAATCCAAACACCATCCAGGCAAAATAAATATTCACCTGATTAATTCCTCGGTCCTGAATGTTATCAACTATCTTGTGGGTATCATGACCTCCCCGTGATGTACGAAGAAAAGTACCACCACGTTTATGAATATCATTCACAACTTTGGGTGTCAGATTCAAAGTGTTTTTAGAATAGAATCCTTTATAACCTCCCTGGGAAAACTTTAACAGTTAAATCAATGGCCAGAAACATATCTGAATAACAGAAAAGAAACATTGTAGCTGAAGGGCAATGACCTCAATCCCAAGTATATCATCTACACCATACATATAATTCAATCCACACACTATCTCCCGAATGACCGTGTTTATCCCAGGGCATAGCCCCCCACAAGTGACTACACAAGCACGCACTTCCTCGGGCTTGAAATAGACCTACACCGCCATTTTTTTTTTTTCATCAGCTCTCGTGACTACAAAAACGGAACAAGTTTGCTTGTACAAGTAGAGATAAAAAGAAACAAAGAAAGCACATCAATAAGGACATAAAGAAACCCACCTTCTCTCTAGGCCCTGCACGTCTGAAATGCACTCCTCTGGGACTATCTCTTTGAACAACAATCTGAATAGCAATGAAAAGAGACAAGTTTAACAATATAAGACTATTTAACAAATTCCAGACAAGAGACGAGTTTAACAACACAAGACTATCCAACAGATGCCACAAGAAGCAAACTCTTTTGTACTTACCTTTTGAGCCACCGCATCTTCGGGTCTGACAAACGTTTCCCTATAAAAACAAAAATTTCAAACATACGATCACTAGTAAATTAAAAGAAATTCGACAAAATGTATACTCTTTTCAATAAAAGTACGAACTTGACAACAGCATAAGCTTGACTATTTTTCAATGGATTCGGGTACGCCTGTGAAAGGGAAACCATAAACAGTAAACGTTTTCTTCGATTCAATCACATTTCTAAAAAGAGAGGAAGTTAAGAAAACGCAAAGACATAGATATATATAGGAACGTAGAGTACGGGTAATTCGGGAAGAAAATCGGTCAAGTGAGGGACGTCTTCGAGGAAGAAACCACCGTCGTCGTCGAGAAGCGTGTGACTTGAAGAAGACTGAGCTTTGAGTGGATAGTTATGGCGCCGGAACAAAGTCTTGGATGGGAAATCAATGGATTTTGGATTGGAGTTGAGGATGGTTGGTAACAGAATGGATTTGTGGGAGTAGAAGAAGGGAAGTGAAGCTGAGTGTGGTGAAGAGAGGGAAAGTTCCATGAATTTGTGGGAAATTTACTAACTATGAGGAAAAAGAATATATTTATCACAAAAATCAGCTGAGCTGAGCTTGATTGCAGAGAGAAAGAGATGTTGATGATGATCAGAAGAAGCTTATTTAGAGAATCAGTCGATCTAAGTGATCTGGTAGGGATCAAAGCAATCCATTGGCGATGAGTTTTGAGTAGTAGATGGAGGGATTGCTAAAATATATATAAAGGTTGAGTTTGTTCTGTGTTTGGAATCGAGTTTTTAAAACATATCTTCAATTTTAGAGTGTGCCCCATCTGTTTCATGTTCCAGAAACCTTTTAGAAGATGGATGGAACAAGGAATAAACCGAAGTTCTCTTTTGCGAAGGTCAGAGAATTTCGTCAACTATAAGTTGACTTTCGTTTCCTCAATTATACGTAACTTCAGAGACTGTTTTCATATCTTGAACTCATAATATTCTAATTGGTATTTACTCTCTCATCTTCGATCTGAGATTTCAAATGCTTGCAGGATAAAGAACAATTCATAGATGGATGCCAATTGGCATTTTTCGTATTCATTTAACTTTTGTGTCCACGTACATTACATTCAAAGAATAGCCAAAAAATCTATTAATTGGTGATTGGGTCACCATTTTTGTGTCAGAGAGCAAAGGAATGTCGATAAATTGCCATATTATTGACTCCATGTAAGACTTGATGACCCATTTGGTAGATAGCTTAAAGGCACCCCTATTCATAGATCGACCATAACCTTGATACTAGCGAGATGGCTTGTATGGCTTCTAAAGGTGAAAATGATCGATCATATGTTCTATGACATCTGCACCTTCTCTATGCAATACATGATCTTTGACCTGCAAGATATTCAGAATTTCATCATGCTTGTTCAAAGACTAACAAACAAACTTCATGTCTACTTGCAACACTGTAAGGACGCTTGTTTTGTGTCCGAGCTAGAGAGAGAGAGAGAGAGAGGGGAGAGAAGAGACCTGAATAACACTGTGAGCAGCAAACCTCTGTCTGCAGGTATGAAAGCTAACATCTACCTTCTCCCACGAAACGGTCGAGAGGCCTGTAACTAATTCCTCTGCGGAAACAGGGTCCCATGAAAGAAGTTTCAGAACCAGAAACAATTGGAAAGCCGTAAAAAGAAATAAGAATTAACAAAAATATGTGTCCTCCATAACGGAGAAATTGGCAGAGGATAAAGACATTTACACAACGTGATCATAGCATTTGAATGTTCTGATCTAATATCAGAAGTAATACCTTCCAGCTTGTCAGAGCTACTATCATCTGTCAAATCATGCTGCTCAGTGCCACTGGCCTTACAGTGCTCTTCATAAACAACATGTGGATATTTTTCATTGAGATAATCTTCCCACTACATAAAGAAAACAAATCTTGAGTTTATTAAGCACTGATCCAGTAACTTGCACCAAAATATTAAACTGCAAGTAGATATACCTTAGGAAGATCGCTGTTACGCCTAATTGATGACGTTCTCCAGCCCACAATGTCTACATGTTTTCTATGAAGGATACAAAATAATAAACTGGAAAACATTGTAAGAGCTAGACATTAATCATGAGCACCTTAAATAGGCAAAAAGGATACGGTCATATCCCACATTTGAATAAACCACACGACGCTTGAATGTCCGCAATGCCGACCTGCATAAATGTGTTAGGTTCTACTATTAGTATGCAGCTTAAATATTGAATTACAGTTCAATTAGCTCGGTACAAATAATTTTACATATTGGAAGTCAGAGCCATACATAAAATAATAATCACCAGAATCTTGTATCATGCGTTTAAGCAGTGGAGGTTTGCCCTCATCGTTGTCAGTTAGAAAAAGGTGTCGACCTGTTCTCCTAAATATCCAGTGAATGACAAGACTAGCAGCTTTCTCAAAAGCAGGTACGCCAAAAAGAAATGGTACCTGGAAAACATAGATAGTTTGCACACAATTAGTAAGGAAATCTAATCTAGTAAAACCTAATCCTAGCAAACGAGAAACATATAGAAGCACACATACTAAAGATAAATATATAGCCATTTCATATGGAAATTGGATAAGAATCAAGAATACTTGCACATTCTAAGTTATTAAGAAGATATTATGGACGTAGAAAGAAACATTTGTGCTGAAGTGAAAAAAATCAGCTTTCACACATGCCCTTATGTTTGATTATAAAGCGCGATGCAATCTGCAAGGAATGATGCCTTTTACCAATCTCGCATGGAACACATGAATCTGAAGATTACCATCCGCCTTCCTTATGAGTGATAGAAGAAATAACACTATGATATGTTTGTCATCGCCTCTACCCTCCTTAAATGAGTGAACAAAGAAAATAACACTATTGCAATATTAGTTATGGCCTAAGGGAAGTAAAATGTAAAATATCAAGAAACCAGGAACATTTTAATACATAGGCACACGTTAGAATGGTATATTACCATCAGCTTTTGAACTTCACAATTTGTCTTTCTGTCCCTATCCAAAAGAAACATTTAAGTTTCTTTTTCTGCATATTTCATCTTCTGTTTTCCAATAGTTCCCAATGTGGTTACCTCTACTCACAAATATACATCATAATCAAGTGCACCATTTATGATGAAAGAACTAAAAGCTAATTTTAATTGTAAAAAAAGGATACCTGCTTATTCCCCCTTGAACCAAGGTGTGGTGTTGCAACGGTTATGAAGTTCATAGCCTCTAACCCACCAATTGTACCCCTTAAGTCCTCACCGGCAGCCATAGAATCCTCCAAATTTTCTGTCTTGGGTGGTCTATACAATTTTCCAATGACATATCTTGCCACTAATCCTCCAACTGAATGTGCAACAAAGGAAATTTTTTGTAAATTTGGCTTTCTCTGGATTACCTCAAGGACCTGTAATTATGGAATGGTCAATCAATAACAAGAACAAGAGCAAATTTATTAAACTATCCTGACTTGAAAACAACAGTCAGGAAAAGTATAAACTAACTATACATCTTGTGATAAAAGTATAACATTTACCTCTTTGGCTAATCGATCACCCATCACATCCACACCATCTAGAGTCAACTTAGACACATTTCGTTCACTACCTACAATCAATGAAGCCCAATCTCAATTCACATCACAAATAACCATCAACAGAAAGTAAATTCCCTTCAAGCTCAACCAAATAAGCATCAAAAGCAGATGAATGGATCCAGAATTTTACTGAATTTGAAAACAGAAGGTCCTCCTTACAATGAACGAACACTTTATCGGGAAGCCTTCTAGCAAACTGCTCCGCAGCGAATTTCCAATCTTTGGCACTGAACAAGAAATGCATACCCAACATAAGCAAACCAATCAAACTAAAAAGAACCTAATTTGACATGCTCTACCACTAAATAGACAATAACGAAAATAAAAGAAGTAACAGTTCTTTTATTTTACAGATTGCAAGTACCGTCATTCATATTTTGGACCAGATAAAAAAGAACATAAACATCACGAAAAAGTAGTATTCCAGTTCAATATCCACAGCGCCATTAATTACTAAACACAAATTACACACGCAGAACTCATATATTAAAAAGAACAGAAATAAAAGATCAATAAGACAGAACAAAAAACCCATTCGAAACCCTAACAAAAATCAACAATCAACACTCACAATTCAGTGAGAACCTCAACACAAAAAAAAAAAAAACTGACCTTCCAAGAATACCGTGGACCATGATAACGAGATGATCAGCAGAGGAAACCTCAGCGTCCGTACAACTCCACACGTCGCGGCTTCCGCTGACCGATTCCGAAGAGCAAACCCCGTTCTGCAAAACCCCGTTCCTCACGGCTCCGTTCCCCACAATTCCCTTCTCCATACTCGTACCGATTCTCACTTCACAATCCTCAGTGCAGATAACGCGCATTTGACGATCCGAATTGGTGAGGATTTCGAGAAATAAAAGAGCAAAACAAAGCTTGGTAGGGTGTTTGGCTGCGCTACCAAGAGTCCGGGAAAATTCAGAGAGAAAATGAGGGAAAAACCGCTGAGTTGGTTAGGCAGAAAAAAAACACAAAAGGACGCTTGCAAAAGATAGCTGATCACGAATGAAACGAGAATATAAGTTAGTTTTCGCTAAGGGCTTTTTTAATTATGGGCGGTTTCCAATAAATTGCTTCCACGTCAGCATGCTGTAATTTTCTACTTTAATTTGCTTCCACGTCAACCGGTTGTAATTCTCTTCTTTTTTTTAATTAACAAAAATATTATTTATAATAATTATTTAATAATATCTTTTTTAAGAAAATGTTTTATTTTAAACACATGGCTCAGTTAACAGACACGCAATTAGATCGTATTAAACTAAACAATATTTATTGCTTTAAACATGGTCTAATTAAGCTTAAAGTGAAGATGAAAGGGAAGTCCTCCAACTTCCAAGCCTGCTGGTTATGAACACGTGGTTGGCCGTAGTCAATTGAGTAGGCGGTTGAACGCAATCGGTGAGTCGTTTAATTTGGGATTACATTCTTTTATTTGTAAAAAAAGAAGTAGTGATATTAATTTAAATATTGTGTATCATTTTATATATAATTTTAATATTTTTAAATTCTCTTAATTTCATAAATTAATTGCAAATTATATTGCATAATTAATATTTTATTTTTATTACATGATACAATTAGGGTCGTTCTTAAAGATGCTAATGTGTCGAGCTGGACCCAGGCCTAAGACGATTCGGTATGAATTATTATTATTTTTTAAAAAGACAAGATGACGTCGTTTTATAAATACCCATCACCTAAGTTTGACTAAAGGCTCGATTTCGAGTATGACCCGAACTCTTTTGTCATTCCAAATCTTTCTTTTTTTCTATTATACTCAAATTGAATTAGAAAGATTATTTATTTTTTTAAGTGAATGATTCTAAGTTAATTAGTTCATCTACTCTTAGTATTTTGTTATATTTAAATATTTATAATAAAAATTCATAGTGTTTCTTAATACTAATTTAAATATTACGTGTCATCAAATTTTAAAATTATATTGATTTTATAAAATTAATTATAAATTATTTAGAAAGTAACTTTTATTTTCATGAAATAAAAATAAAATTTAACTTTTTTATTTTTATGGAGTATTAGAATGTCCCTCTTACTTATTTTACAGTGCAAACTGGA
The DNA here is from genome assembly GCA_027563575.1 of Erythroxylum pedicellare. NCBI lineage: Eukaryota > Viridiplantae > Streptophyta > Magnoliopsida > Malpighiales > Erythroxylaceae > Erythroxylum > Erythroxylum pedicellare. The sequence goes on from JAOQMP010000006.1 coordinate 40,078,898, forward strand.
TTAGGAAGGTTATTAAGTGATTAAAATAATCAGTCAACTCTATGGTTATAAGGCTAAACGAGATAAAGTAGAATTTTCATCATGAAAAAAGTCAACGTGACTTCTAATCATGCTGTGTAAGTATCACACGCCAAGTTCTCTTATCACAACTCGGTCCAATTATTATGGATTGAATTTTAAGTTTATAGTAAGGTCTAAAATAATTTATATCAAATAATATGATTTTGTTCTTCATTTAAATTTAGATTTAAATTGTCTTATTTTAATTAAATAATTTTGTTTAATAAATTTAACAAAACGACTTGATTTGAATCTGATCGGAGTTAGTAGTTAACGTACCCAATATACAAGGCTCTTCTCTTTACAGGAAGTTTAGGGAGGGTCACAATGTATACAACTTTCTCTTTGTGTTTTTACAAAGAGATCATTTCTGTAATTTGAATACGTGACTTTATGAGGTTGGAATTAATTAAATCACATATATTTAAAATCGGGTCACCTAACTTGAAAGATTAAGACAAAATTATGTTATTTTGGATTTCAACCGATCAACTTGTCTTGCTAAATTCTAGCTCCACAACTACAGGTCACAAGTTGTCTATCATTTTCTAATTATTAATCAACTAACTGATTGTCCTTTACACATGATCTCAGCCTCATACGTACACTTCCATAATAATCAAAAATTCGTACTTGAATCACTCCTATGTCCCTTTGCTCTGTTTCCAACCTATGGAATATGTACAAAACCAACAATGGCTAAAGCGACAGGAAATGATAATATACACAATCATTCAACTTTAGGAAAAAAAACATTTTACACATTCAACCTTTTTTTTTCAATGTATCATTGTTTATACCTTAATAAATAAAATAAAAAAGAGTTTAATAACTAAAAAATAGGTTTAAATTAAGATTTATGCATAAGATTGTCCAATTAAATATATATATATTAAAAAATAATCTTGAAACAACCTATAAAAGTTGCTTATTTGTGACAATAAAATTATAAGTTCTAATAACGGAAACAACCTCTTTATGAAAAATACAAAAGCAAAGATTGCATACATCGATAACTCTCTTTAGATCCTTACAAAGTGAACAATCTGTGCATTTTAGACTTTTAAATATGTTTAAAACCCGAATAAATTTGAATATAGACTTGTTTATTTAAGTTCGATAAAGTTTAAATTTGGACAAACCAAATTAGTTTGAATTCAAACCAATTTATTACTATCTCTATTGATAATCTTAGGAAGTAACAAGGCCAAAAAAATGCATGTCCCGAACCAGAACTCTGCAAAAATTTCAGTTATGTACAGACTGACCGTTCAATATATACAGGAAGGATTAGCAAGTACGATAAAGGAACCAATACTAAGATTCGTCTTGAAACCAGCAACCTTAAGTTAAAGAGCTAAAGACTGAGAAGTTAGGAAGAAGAAGAAGAAGAAGAGAAGCAGAAGAAGTAAGACAGGATTTACACAACATCCTCAATTTACTGCATTTCTAGCAGTAGCAGAGGTCTTCCCTAACTGGATTAAACCTGCTTGCTGATGGGGAAAGCTACCACTGAACTATGAGAACTCTTTAGGAAAGTTCAGGGCGTTTCAATCCGAAGCTACCATATGGTGGTGTTCAAGGTTTCTCAAGACGAGTTTTGCAAAAACTTTGGCTTCAATAGTGGCTGTTGCCGCTGCAGCTGCGGCGGTGGCACGTAATACTCTTGGTGCTCCTGCACTTTGCAGCATGTTTGAGTGCTGTATGGAATGACGTCCTCCCGGCATTGTAAACTGTAATAGAAAGAAGAGAACAGAATCGTTGATATGATGCTTGCATTGCAGAAAAACCACCACTTTGATTTCCAAAGGGAAAGAGGGTGGTTGACCTGAAGAAGAGCGAAAGCCGAACAGGCTCTGAGGACAGGGTAAGGACTACGTAGCATGGCGACGAATCTTCCAATCTCTGCTAAGCTGGGATTAGAAGAAACATGAATAGTTACAATGGCTGCGTTAGATGAAGTTGGTAGAGAAGAACCTAGTTATCATAGAACTGGAGAAGAACTATCCTTAGGAAAACAAAACTTCCACACAACCAATCAAGTAACAAGCGTTCAAGACATCAACTATGCCTATCTTTTACCAACAATTCCCGAATAGGCACATCATTGTTGGTTTAAAAGCTTAAAGTATTGACAGCCACAAGATGCAGCCATGCATGCACACCATACCATCCAATTACAAAAAGCTCAAAGATAACTGGCACAAGTTCAAGGGGAAAATTGTAGGAATGTACGAGGGTCAGAACGAAAAATGCAGTCTCATTTACTAGATTATGTTCCTTAGATGGGATACTAATATTGATATACCAGACTTGAGAGTTCGAAAAATCGTATAGAAAGGGTGAAGTTGATTGGTAAAAGACACTTACCTGCATCTTAGATATCCTGCCTCTGATATGTATGATACTTCTGCGACTTGTGCATGAGCTGTGGATGCTGACGACACAACAATGGTAGCAAAGGTTGATGGATCCGAAAATGAAAGAACGAATTCTTCAATGCGCTTTAGGCCTATCTTCTTAACCCCATCTAAATTTTCAATCTTTAATGCATCCCCCGATGAATGCCAAGCTGACGCTGTTTCTTCCATTCTGAACAAAAGTAAATCAAATATCACAAACCTCGAAAAGAAAAAAAAAAAGATGACAATTCTGCCATCTTAATGCAGTCAACGTTTTTTTGCACTGGATATTGCAAGGGTTCCATTCTAGTCCACACTTGATGTACTATTGACTAACTGCTAATTTGAGAACTTTTCATTGATTGTGATTATAGGTAAATATTTTGTACCTATACCTTCCATCAAACACGTATGCCAATGCCAATGCGGCCATAAAACGTGCCATTCTTGACTGTGATGAAGAGCACAGATGAACAAGGGCCGGAACTCCTCCATCCTCCACTATGCGAAGTGCATTACCAGGATTAAAAGCCAGATTCCAAAGAGCCCCTGCAGCCGTCTCATGGACATCCTGAAATTTGAGGATGTTGAAGATTATGTTTATTGCAGTGGCATGATATGTCCATACATTTCAGTTCTCATTTTCATGATCTTCTTACAAATAACTTTCTTGCCCTGTTATATTCTAGTTCCGCACAGGACCAGAAGTTTCATTTTACAAAAATAATCTGCTATACAACAAGTGATTTGGGGAAAAAGTCATGTTTAAAAAGACAAGCTAAATATAAAAAACAGTCACATTACTGCCAGGATAAACACAGATCAAGGGGGGTCATGAGACTACAAGTTTTTGGTAAATAAAGAAAAGTTTGGAGTTTGCCTGGTAATTGGGACACTTGATGACAATGCACATGTTCAAAACCCTAAGTTTGATTGATGCCTATCCTTTGTCAATACAAAGGAAAAAATCTCTTAAATTGATGTAATTGGTGCAATTTATCCATGCTACCCAGAAACTGATACTTACTATAACATCAGAGCATGCTAATGCAATGAGGGGAGCTATGCCACCTTCTTCACCAATTGCAACACTACATGAACAGTACATAAATATAAAAATCAGTGTAATGGATGGAAACAGGAAACTTTGGTCTAACAAGAAATTTGCACATATTAAACTGTAAATTAGTTTTAGTAATGTTTATAAAGAAAAAAGATACTGTTAGAACGGTGATTCTGTTATTTGAAATGTTGATATGAACGGCTTTAATATATATTCATAATAGCAGAAGAATAATGAATTCAAACTTGTTGGAAAGGGCTTGATATTTCAAAACCGAACCTCCAGAGCAGGATTGAGCCTACTATAAAAATTTGAGAATCAACGGAGTACGCACAACAATCTTGAAGAAAGTCAGTATCAAAGCCAGAAGTAAATAGCCCAAATCTAGCATGTAAATTACAAACGCAGAGCACCATTTCAACATATCTGAAACATAATTTGTAAGTACCTATTTGATTCTGATACTGACAATCCCCAGAGAGAACCTGCAGCCCTTTCTTGAAGAACCTGGGAGGAATTTGAACAAGATTTTGCCAGAGAAACCTGACACCCATAATCAAATAATAAATCGAACAGCCACAATCAAAGGATAAACCGATAACTTGGAACCTGATACAAGGTCATCAATGCAATGCTATAACAAATAGTCACACATTTCAACTACAACCCCTACTCTTTTATTTTCATGAGAAAGAATGCTGGATCATATTTTTGGTCCAATCCGGGGTAACCACAATAACACATTGAGATTTCACTAACACCGGGCTATACACCATTTTCAATCTTAATTGCTAAGTTCTTGTGGTATTATACAACCCAAGATGAAACAGGAAAACAGCAAATGAGTTCTTTGAAAAACAGAAACAAGACAGATGTAACCCCCATTTCAGGGAGTTGTATAATGCAATCAATAGGAGCTAGAACTCCACAAATTTTCATCTTGTAAACTAGATCTGATATATCACAAAGACAAGTGAGACTAAATTTAAGACAAACTAGAACCAAATAATTCATCAGGAGAAAATCTGAGCAATGTTATACCAAGGCCACAACACCACCAGCTGCTGTGATTGCTTCTCGATTTTTATCCTCAAATGATAAATTCCACAATGCACCAGCAGCTTCTTGCCTGCTTATGAGGTACAACATTAAATCCATCCTTTTGTTGAAGACAAGGAGCTTACAAAGTTAAGCTAAATCACAAAATGTTATTTGATTACAAAATTTACTTCAAGCCCAGCATAAAGTTTGAACTTCAAGATGACACTGAACTTGAGATACTTACATCAATACAATTCAACTTTGGCAGCAGAAGTCACTTGTCTATGCAAGAAATTTATAGATACAAAAATAAAACCCTTCACAAAAGTTACATTACCTTACACCTTCATGATGAGAATAAGTGAGTTGGACCAACGCTTCAAGTGCACCAGGCTCCTGTCCAACAGAAGCATTATGGGTATCCCCATGAGCAGCCAAATTAGAGAGTGCTCGGGCAGCCTGGTTGGAAGAGAAGTAACGTTTAATCTAATTGTTGACAACCCACTATTGAAAAATCGTGTCAGTGGAATGCACCGAAATCTGGAAGTAGGATCACCTGTTCCAGCACTCCTTCAAACTTGCAGCTTGTGGTAAGCATAACCAGAGCCTGAATGCCCCTCACTGCTGCCACCTCAATGCTACATTTGTCATCAGCAGCCAAATTTGCCAGTGCCCCTGCTGCACGTTCCTGAAAAAAAGCATTTATACATCCAATCACAACTTATACTGTTTAATGCTACGAAAATTTCATAAAACTGTATGAAACTATGCAATTGAAAACAATTCAAACATAGCATATAAATGAGATATATACAAGAACCCCGCAACTGGAGGAGGGCCACTTGAAAATGAGGTCGACCAAAGCTTTTATGCCACCAGCTTCACCGATGGAGCCCTGGACAGAACAACAATTAATTCATCTGCAATCTTTTCCAAAGAAGTCATAAAAACTTCCAATTTTTTCAACCTTATGCTCCTCTCCAACAGAAAGATTCCATAGACCTCCGGCAGCCTCTTCAGCAACCAATTTGTTCATTGACTTTGCTAAATTAGCAAGAATGCTAATTCCTCCACTTTCAGCAACAAATTTAGCAACTTTTGAATCAACGGACAAATTGGCTATGGCCTGCACATCATAATGGTATAGCATAACTATGACAAACTTTCACCTCTCTAGCTAATCAGATCAATGGGATGAATATCACAATCTAAACAAGAATTCATATGGATAGTTAAGAACGTTTAAACTGAACTTTACTTGCCACAAATTTCCGTAGTAATTCCAGTTTATCTACTCAAGCTTCATAGAATTGTCAAAATTATATAATTAACAATCTTCTAAATTCTAGAATCGCAGGCGTGTATTCCATGAATTATAATTACCTTAGCTGCTTCACACTGAAGTCCCTCATGACATGATCTTGCAAGATCTAAAAGAAGCTGTATTCCGCCATTGCACATAATCATCTCAGCCTTTTGAGAATCAACGGTGGCATTTTCGTCGTCAATGACAACAAAAGTTGCAATTGCTGTGGCTGCTCTTTCTTGAACATCCTGTTTTGGACTCTGCAACAAGTGAACCAAAATTGATGCCCCTTGCTTGATCCAGAAGGCATCAAACTCTTTGGAATTGTTCTCTGCAATGCGCAAAAGCAAATGCGAGAGAATCCATTCTATCCAAGTGATAGTTTGACCCAAGATTCTATTAACTTCCTTTAATTTCCTCCAAGAAGCAAACACATTGAGCTCACTTTCAACAGTCTTGGTGAATGATGAGGATAATGCCTTGAGAATGTCACTAAAGACTGTGATCAATACTTTACCATTATGATGATATGTAATTCCAATATTCACTTCAGCTTCAAATTCTGGGCAGTTCAAGGCAAACAAGAATTTTAAGTTTTGTGACAATGCCAAAAATCTCATAGCCGAACTCAAACTTATATCAGTTCTGGACACATCTAATCCCTCCAAATTGGGCAATTTACTCCAAACTTGTGATGCTAAACCCCATTTCAGATTTCTTGTCCCAGCAATCGATAGATATCGTACAGAAGTTAGATTCCCTAATGCCAATTCGTCAACTGCATCTGATTCCAAGAATGCAATCTCCATTAGCTGCTGACAATTCGTAGCCAACGCATTAATGGCATCTGCATTAATTTCACAAACACCAGACATCTGAAGCTTCTTCAACCGGGGGCAGCAGAGTGCTATAGCTTTAATGGCATCACTGCTAATCCTTTCACATGCATCTGGTCCAAATTGAAGACTCTCGAGCATATCATGTCGAGCTGCTATGACTGCAAGTGTAGAATCTGTGATGTCCTGACAAAAATCACAACTGATTTCACGGACTCCCCTGGCTTCAAGTCTAATTATTGCATCTGCTGTCTCTGGCCCTCGAAACTGAAGCTTCCAGGTGTTTTTGGATCGAGAAGAAAGCAATTCTACAGCTGCAGCATCCAACTGGTGGAATCTGAGGTCCAGTGTATCCCACAAGCAAGGGGAGGAACCTAATAACCTAAATGTTTGACAAGTTGATGACAAGCTAGCTCGGTCTCTATAATTGAGATATGAAAAGATCTGTATAACTGTGTCATCGGGCAAAGTTTTCCAATTAATGTCATGAACAGAGTCCAACTGTAGACGAGCGCCATCTGCAATCACTGAACTTCTGTCCACAATTGGCGCATCTGTTTCCTTGGAGTGTGACAGCTTTCTCCTTACTTTTCGAGTCATAATTCAATAAAACAAGCTCCAATCTGGACAGCACGAGAACTTTCAGTAAATAACCCTTCAATCTTAAGATACGTTTGACTAGTCAATCACAACAATGTTCAATATTTGCAGACACTTCAAAACAAAAACAGGCTACTCTTCAAGGTTTTCGTGAACACCAAATGAATCAAAAGACACTATCTCGACACTAATAAACAATCTTTAAACTTAACGAAAGAGCGCCAACACTTCTTTCTGTTCAATCAAGCAAGCTCTTACCTTTGAAACATTAAAGACTCCAATACATTTCTAGCGTTGAAGATTAACATTATGTCATTATCCAATAAAACGATCCCCAATTAACTCCATCAAGGTTCGATATTAAAGCTTCGAGAGAGAAAAAGCGAGAGAGGGAGAGAGAGAACTATGAAATAAAGCCAAACTTTCCCCAAGATTAGAGCTAAATCTGAACATGAACATGTAATGGGGTATACCTGCATAAAAACTGAATTGGGTTGTTGTTGAAAAGCCTGAAAAAAGTTCCTTCGAAACTCTAAATGTGAATAAGAAACAAAAGAAGAAGCCTTTTTGCAGGTACCCAGTGGCGGTTAAAGGGTGAAGACGAGAGAGTAAGCCTTAAGTTTAACTACAAATCATATCTACCCATCTCCGTTTACTTCCCTTTTTATATAGAGGGATGTGTAAATGAAGGAGAGGAAATGTGAGGACTGTGATATTTCTTAGGCCTGCAATACAAATACCTCCTTCTCCGTTTTTCACCACCTTTTTATTAACCTTGTTTTTAAGTTCAGTGTTCTTTACTTTCCACTTTGTGCTTGTTCTTTGTCCCTTTCAGCTTTTCATTTTTTTTTTCGTGAAATTTTGTGGTCAGCGATTTGAAGAAAACTAAGGAAAAGTCTATATTCAATTATCTACAGTATGATTATTGGTAACAGTAAACTAGGAGCTTGTGGGAATGTAATTTCACTGATTTACTCTGACAATTCTGCTAAGCTAAAGAGGCTCTATTGGTGTTTCAGAAGTTACATTATTTTGAGATTGGAGTATGGAACATGTTTTGTAGCAGAAAGATGCCACAGTTTTCGTTAGTTCTTAACAATGGAGTCGTTACGAAGGGCTTTTTCTTTTTTTCGGTCTCTTAACCATTGCAATGTGACAGTAGCAAGGTATGGCTCACGCGGCAAGTGGATTCCATGGACGTTACTAACTGACAACTTTAACATCAACCCTCCACAATTATTAAGGATTATGATAATTAGCTGATGATACGGATGTAATTACAAAAAAAAAAAACAAAAACAATAAAACGGGTTAATAATACTGGAAGCAAATTCATGAATGATTCAGCTTCAGATCATGTTTGTCAATGTCCTGATTCCATAAGATCAATATTAGCCCTTCGGCTGTGGAAAAGATGACGGCAAACCAGAAAGGAAAAGGCCAAACTATGGATGCATTGGAAAGTAAGTTTCTGGAATGTTGTCATGTCCTATTGTTGTTTCCGACCGGTACTTTTGATTCTTAATACAAGTTTAGCCGGAAGCAATATAACAACTAGATTCGAAGTGATCTTTACACTTTGGACATTATAGTTTTTGGTTTTTGGTTTTTCTTCTTGTTCTTCTGACAAAATTAGCCGAAAGATGCAAGCTTTTAATCTGGAACGGGTTGTGGAGCCAATGTGTGAAGAACTTTAGTTAAAACGGAATTCTGTTCGATCATAAGGTGTCGTTTGGTGTAAATTTGTTCTTGAAACAAGCCATACTGCGGCTAAGGTATATAATAATTCAGAACTCAGTTACGCCTTCTCAGTCCATGGAAGACAAAAGGTATCATATGATACATTGGTTTTTCTTTGTTCTGATAAAGATTAGCCCTTTACCGATAAAGATGAGAGAAACGGTTTGATGCCATGTAACTTCAGAAATGTCGCTGTTTGTCTCATACAATGTTTGACATGATCTTCTAGAGAAGCAAAATGTGTTCCTTATTAATGTCTCAGGTCAGTGAAAGATTATAATTTATAAACCTCATTTGAATTGAATTTATCATTTATCTCGTTATATAATTTATATGAAACACGTAATTTGTAATGGTATTTGAGGTTGCCTGTGTCCTTTTCTCATTGACCGTCCCATGTAGATCAGCCGAATACAGAGGCTTTCTTGTTGCTGTAAAGAATCGAGAAATAGTTGACATCTTTATCATTTATCTCGTTAAATAATTTATATGAAACACGTAATTTGTAATGGTATTTGAGGTTGCTTGTGTCCTTTTCTCATTGACCGTCCCATGCAGATCAGCCGAATACAGAGGCTTTCTTGTTGCTATAAAGAATCGAGAAAGAGTTGACATCTGCAAACTAAAGACACATTGCAACCTTTCAATTCTATGCGAATTGAGTCAAGATGCAAATAATGACATCTAGAAGCCGAATTAAAGCTTTACAACAGTGTGTCCACGTTAAGTTTGTGTTCAGAATCATCTGATTTCATCGAAAACTTGAGGATTCTTTGAAGTGGGCTAATCACCATTTTGTTGATCAGAATTTAGTGCAGTAGCAGTCAAATCTTTCAGCAAACCACATCGAATCCTCAGAACAATGGGATGGTTGATAGTGAAAGAATCCATTAATCGAATTAATATCACAACATAGAAAAATTCTTCCTGAAAGTATCAACTGCAATGGATGGAGATATCTCAGATCAAGAAAATCACATAGAGAAGAGTACTTTCTTAAGAGATCATGAACACCAATTTGTACATACACTTTAAAATACAAGTTGGAAGCTATCTAAACTACAACAGGTAATAAGCCTCAATCGTCAGAGCTATACTCACTAGATTCCGGCAATGGTGGCACAACAGCACAACAGAATGAGTCCTTATCTTTGAGAAGAAGACAGCTTCCGTCTGAATTCCATTTCAAATCAGTTATGGTAAACTGTGCTAATGGGTTACTTACGCAGTAGGCACCCGAAGGGGTCCACATATACAAGTGAGTGCTGCCAGTGCAAATAACAAGCCGCGAACATGTTGGATCCCAAGCTGCTGCTCTTATCGGATCCTTCTGGACCAGGATGGCAGCAAGCTCAAGATGATTTATGTCCCATATCCACAGTGCAGTAGGCATACTATCATTTCGGGTATATATGTACTGGCTGTCACTACTCCATGACATGAGGCCTGGAATTAAGATAAACAGATCAGTGAAAACGATAATCAAAAAATGAATAAGGATGGGGAAAGCAACTTGAGATCTATTGAGGCTTAATTAAGGTGACAGAACTGGAGAATATATTGTCAATCCACAATGTCAGCTTTTCGACACAAGAAAAATGAGCTTACCAATCCCTTGTTTAGGGTTAGGTTTATCAGCAGGAGGCTTTTGTGAAGGCAATGCTATAGGCAGGTCCATAACCTCGTATCTAACTCTGAAGCGTCCATCTGAAGCATCTAATGGAAGCGGTAGAAATAAATATAAATGAATGCAGAGGTTTACAGTCATTAAAAAAGTGATCAACAGAAAAGTGATGTTCTCGAGTTATGGAATTATGCTATGTCAAGATCAATAATTTAATTAACTATCATGCTTACCAGAGTTCCCTTGGAGAAATTCGTCATTCAAACACAACTCAGACATATCAATGCTTAAGGGTTCATCCACCTCCTGAAAAGTTTAGAGAACAAGAACAGAAATAAATCATAAAAGGCCACAACAGTAATGAAAAAGGTACAGGAAAAGATCAATACCTTAAAGACAGCAGCATAACAAGAACCTCGAACAGCAGAAAGGTGCATAAATTCAGCAAATGTCTTCCAAGTCAAGTGGTGCAGAACCCGCAACATTTGATCATAACTACCAACTGCTAGATATTGGCCACAAGGGGACCATGAAACACTTTTTACACCAAGTCCACTTTCATATGCTTGATACTTGAAAAGGCACCTCCCATCTGGAGAGTAAATTAGAACCTGTATCAAATTAGAAAAATAAGTAGCCATTTCACCTCTCGGTTGAGAACGAGTGTTGACTTAAGTAGCTACATTTATGTGATACTGAGATGTCTACATGAACTGATAAATCGTGCAACACAAAATTGCATAATTGGTGTGTTTGATGGCAGGCTCAATATAGAGTTCATATAAATAGATTATTTGTGGTTTAGGCTAGGTAAGTGATCAATCCCAAAAATGCTTGCAATGAATGCCTAACAATACGGCTAAGTGTACTAATAAATTTTAATTCTCTCTTGAATTGGAATATCAGAAACAACGCAAGGTTGAGCCACTACAGCAAATGAAGTTCACCACCTTATATTCTAGAGCAGAATCCCATGCCACTATGGCACTATCATCAGGAGACCATTCAATATCAGCCAAGTCCAATGAGTCAACAGCAAATGTTCCCATTATCTCCCAAGTGTGGCATGACAATAGATTTATGTAGTCCTTGCAGTCACGCCTTGTACAAATTGCAGCAAACTTTCCATCTTTAGTGAAAGCAGCCCCTTTAGAAGCATGTTTGGGCCACTGCACGTGAACACATGCCGTGTTAACAAGTGACCAAACTGTCAATCGTAATTGGAAATCTGATGTTGTAAGTATATGACGGCTGTCCGGACTCCAGCGAGCATATGAGATACCAGCTGGACCTTCATCTATTTTGCATGTCCATTCAGGTTGGTTCAGTGACCATGCCTGTATCATCGGCCTTTTATACAGGCCACAAAGAATGTACTCAGAATCAAGCGCCCATTCAATATAACTTATCTTATCCAAGCAAGAAAACAACTGCACAACCTGCATTTGCAGATTACAAGAGATTTCGCATAAACACAATCTTTCAAAACTCAGCTAAACAATAGCAGTTTAGTAAACATTACATTGAAGCTCCAATACTATGAAACATAATGCCATGAGCTATTCACGAAATGCTGACTCCTAAGAAGCAAAAAGGACTATTTGATCATTACACCACCCTATTTTGGCATGAATACAGAGGAACCTCCTAATTTAAAATGATCTTAATCTATAGGAATCGATAATACAACTCTCCACCGCGATAAAGTAACCAAAAAACCTATAATTCTACTAGAAGTTCAACATATTCCCAACTCTGGGCCTAATGTAAACTCACTTCTAGCTAACCAAAAACGTAAAGCATAGTAACTCATGTTTCTTCTTCAACATTCCCCCATTTTCTAGGCACCCAAACACGGCGTTAAGCAGTAAGAAACAAACTTTGAAACCAAATTCGAACCTTAGGAAAAGAAGTACCTTGAACGACAAAGTGTCGCGAATCACAAGACGGTAATCGACGGCGACGGCGATATACCGCGAATTTGGAGAGAAACAGCAGGGACCGGTTTGCTTATAGGCCTCGGTGAACTCCATATCTCGAAATGACAACGTCTCACGTCTTCAGATCGACGAGTCAAAACGCCATAACTGAGCATTGAGAAGTGAATCTCGCTAGGGATCGGAAACCCAAAATAGGGATCTAAAGAAAGAGAATAGAGAGAGACATAGGTCAAATTCCTCAAAATTTGAAATGAGATGCGAGAAAGGTGACAACTTTATTCATTTGACTGCTCTTGACTATGGTAGATTCAATACTCTCCCTGCTTTTCCTCTCTCTCTCCAGTGGTCCAAGAGTGGTTTGGTTTTCGGTCGGACCGGGAAAAAGCAATGAACCGGCCTTGGTCCAGGCCTCTTATTATAGCTAACAGGCGACCCCGAATAGGCCCGAAATGCGGATTTGGGATTTAAATATATCATTTCTTATATATATAATAATAAAAATATTGTTAATAAATAATATTTTTTATTAATTTAATTAATATTAATCAGTCGAACAATTTAAAAAATACTTAAATTTAACAATTTTTATAATTTGAAAGAATTTAAAAAATTTTATTATTTAAAATTATCTTTATTAAATAATTTAAAAAATCATTAAAGTTTGTTAATTGTTTAAATTGTTGAAACAATTTAATAACTTGAAAATGAATAAATTTTTAAGGGCAAACTATAATGTTCAAAACCGAGAACCGGGAAAAGGGTCAACTTAGACCGGGAAAGGGTCAACCTTCTTTTTAAATGTATTTTTAATTACAACAAAATGTCTTTAGGCTTTGTATTTTGGGCCTTTGAAGTTTGAATTGGACCGGGTTAATCCACTCCTTCGGTCAACATAAGTCAATCTCCGCAGAAAGACAAAAATGCCCCTACCACATCACAAGATCTCCAACATGTACCAAGGCCTTATAAACCCTAACGGTCGAGGAGTGATGGCGTTAAATAAGAAACTGACCATCATGAAACGGTCCTAGGGTTTAAGCCAAGGCGTGAGGTTTCGGGGTTATAGTTCTTTCCCTCTGTTCTTGAATTTCTTCACTTTTCGTTTGCCAAAAGAATCCAAAAACCATGGCGACGAGTTTAGCTTCACAATTACAAGCGATTCGCTCCGTTGTACAAGCGGATTCGGAGCCCCGAAAGCGGCCCTTCACAAAACCCTCCATTCTGTTCGACCCGAAAGAAGCCGCCGATATCGACATTGACACTATCCTGGATATTGCTCTTTCTGGTCAAAACCCATTAATTGGTTATTTTAACATATGCTTTTTGGGTTTGTTTCTTCAGGGTTATTTAATTGTTTGTTGATTGCTTTGCAGGTCTGGAGGTTCTTGTTGGTGTCGATGAACGATTTAGAAACTACAAGAATGATTTGTTTAGTCATAAGAGTAAAGAATTGGATAGAGAATTAATGCGGGAAGAGGAAAATAATAGAATTAATGCAAGTATTAGTTCATACTTGAAGTTGCTCTCTGGGCATTTTCAGTTGTCTTCAGCGCATAAGACACTCGAGTACTTGATTCGCAGATATAAGTAAGTTTTTACCCTTTGAATCGAGTTTTTTTTTTTTAGAATATTATGATTGCTCTTTAACAATTGTGGGTATTTTTCAGGGTTCATGTGTACAATGGTGAGGATTTGATTCTATGTGCGCTTCCTTACCATGACACTCACATGTTTGTTCGAGTGGTTCAGTTAGTTGATACAAGGTTGGAGTTCTCAGTTCCAATTTTAAGTCATTGCTTTTCTTTTCTTTTTCTGGTTACTATGCAAATATTTGGCATCTCATTTATTGTGGTGTAGAAATGGTAAATGGAAGTTTCTGGATGGTGCGAAAGTCTCAGGTGCACCACCACCTAGGCGTGTTATTGTGCAGCAGTGTATTCGTGATATGGGTGTATTGGAGGCCTTGTGCAACTATGTGAGTGTTTGCATTTTGCTTCTTTTCGTGTTGTTTCACTACTTCTGCCATTATATTTGTGTGTTGAATATCTTTTCTGCAGGCCTCTCCTGTGAAAAAGTATCAACCTTCAACGCCAATTATCAGCTTCTGTACAGCTGTTGTTTTGAAGCTTTGAGTTCCTTGACAGCTGCAAAAGATGATTTTGTAAAAAGAATCCTACCATTTGTGTTTTCTGGACTTCAGAGTGGTAGCAAAAACAGTTCAGATCAAAAGGTAGGGTATTAGATTATTGTTCCCTGGCTTTGGTCAACTATGATCTACTATAGTTTGAGCTTACCTCTTGTTCTCCCTCTACGTATAATGTGGACTATACTTTCCTCTATACAGGCGGGTGCTTTGATGATTGATGGTTTACTAGCAGCTAAAGTTGCCTTGTCTCCTAAACTTGTTAAAAGTCTGGTTTGATTGATATCTGATGTAGTCAGGAAAGATGCAAAGGATTCAACTCAATGGTTTCATTTGTCAATTATGGCCTTAATTAACCTTGTTCAGGTGCCTTCTCTGATATTTATTTGTTTCAGATGCATAAACATCTGATTAAGCAGATGGCTTTTATGGAATTCTTTTGTGACTTATTTCCCCATAATTTTCTTATAGGTTCTTTCTTATTACTGGTTTGTTACTATTCTGCTAAGTATTAGCATAAAGGTCTTGGCTTAGTGGATGATATGCTTCATGTAGATGTGACATTCTCGTTATAAAAATTTTCATCTGATTTTTAATCTGAGTTCAGCAACTTTATGTTACATACAATTTTTATTTTAGTTTACCTTCCTCTTTATTTTGCAAAATTTTTCAGTTGCAATCTGTGGATGTGCTTCCCAAAAAGGCTTTGGAGATGTTCTCCGAAACTAGGTACCTAATCAGCCCCCTACAACTCTTTTCACATTTACGGTGAGGCATGTAACTGCATATAGGTTTCTTTCTTCCTTTTTTTCTTCTGATTTCTATGTCTCTTTATTTTGAAGGGACATAACTCACATTCTTTTGGACCTATTGAAGGGAGTTCAATATCAGTAGGTTCCTTGCTGTTCTTTTGGAGTCTCTGGTTGACTGAAGGTTAGAGTTAATTCCCTATTCACTTTTTTATAAGAAACTCTTCACGGTCATTGCATGGGAGTTGATAGATTTTTGTTTTGCAGTTATTCTGATCTGGGATGCCAACATGCATTGGTATCCATCATAAGCGTAGTTCCTGTAAAAGACTTTGTTGATCTTATGGTCTCAAATGTTCTCTCGTCTTGCATGAAAAAGTCACAGAAGAATAGCAGTTCAGTCCCATCTGAATGTGGTATGCTAAAAGCAAGCAAATTTTATTTTTCTTATTTTACAGCTTGCATTTATCTTATCACTCATCATCCATATGCATAGTCATCTTTTCATTTATGTGAGTTACTCTTGTAACTTTAATAAACTATTCAACATTAACCTTTCTGTTGGAGTGTTGGTTGTACCGACACTTACCTCATGCTCAATCACCATCATGATTTTTATTGTTGTCACTCAGACGTTTCTTTCTTGTTGGCTAGGAAGCTGGGCTAAAGAGATTTTGTTGGCTATTAACATGAATTATCCATCAGAATTTCGTTTAGCAGTTCATTCTTTTTTGACGGTTAGTCAGACAACAATTCCCTTCCACCTATGCTTTTCTTGCTTAATGGTTGTATTGACTGTTTATCTTTACTGTAGAATGCCAAAAAAGGGGATTCAGTTTTTGATGTATTGAGTTCAATGTTGGATGAAAACAATTTCTCAGCTTCTGTGTCAGATTCCAAAATTTGGTTTGCTTTAAACCATCCTGAGGTATTATCTATTGACATATTTGATGTGAAGTTGGGTACTATTAACATATTTTCAGACTTCTTACTAGTTTTTATATGATGTAGGCTGAGGTAAGGCGTGCCACATTGTCTGGTCTAAGTATATCTGGGCTTATAAAGAGCAAGGGCTCTGATTCACAGGTACAATTTGGTGTCAATCTCATCTTGTGTAACTTGTTTCTTAGTTATTTCTATAAAGTTGAACAAGTGGTGTCATTAGACAGGTATCGACATGGGTCTTTTTCTTTTTAATGAATAAATTGTACCCAA
Organism: Erythroxylum pedicellare; assembly: GCA_027563575.1. Taxonomy (NCBI): domain Eukaryota; kingdom Viridiplantae; phylum Streptophyta; class Magnoliopsida; order Malpighiales; family Erythroxylaceae; genus Erythroxylum; species Erythroxylum pedicellare. The sequence continues at coordinate 40,095,617 of JAOQMP010000006.1, forward strand.
CATCATCACCAAAATGCCCGAATCATCAAATTATGGTTCTTGAATGTTATAAACTGATTTTGTTTGATTTTCCTTTTGTTCACTTGCTGTCAGAAGCTTGTAACTATTCAAGACGCCATGCTGTGTCAGCTTCGTGATGAGGATCTATCAGTTGTTCAAGCTGCATTATCTGTTGAGGGATTGTCTGAGTTGATGAAACCCCCAGATCTTCTTGATTTGTTAGGAGATATACTTAAAAAATGTCTCAGCATCCTTTGGTCAAGTAAGTATTATTGCTCTGATCTTCTACTTCCATGATGCTAGGGTTCAATTCCTGCAATTTTCAACTATTAGTCTCTGCAAATATTAAAATTGGAAACATGGAAATTGGCAACTTTAAAGTGTGGCACTATAGTTTTGATCCTTACTGTTTCTCTAAATCAATGATCTCCTACAGGTTCATTAGACAAAGCATCTCTGGCTGTTGATGTTGCTGTTTCCGTAGTAAAGATTGCCACTGCAAGCTTCTATGATCAAAATCAGCATTCAAAGAAAGTTGCTACCATTATCTTTCCTTTACTCCTAATCTTACCCAAGGTTCTTTGCTCATATACTTTTCTTTGGTGATCCCTGCATTGCCATTTTGGTGAATTAAACAAAGGAAACATTTCTTCCTTTCTTGTTGATTTATCAATTTCTTTGTGTTACTATATGCAGACAGAGAAGCTTAATAGATCTGCCTTGGAACTGGCAAAGGAATTGAAGTGGCCTTTTTATCGTAATCTTCCTGATGTGTCCACCGAAGACAGGGTGAATTGTTTTACTCTTGGTTTTTTTTCATATGGACATTCATTCGTCTATGTGGAACTTTTTTTTTGGAAGTTTATGCTTGAGACTGTGTGATCAGAACCCTTTGAAAACCTAATAGTTTAAGACTATAGAAATCTATATGAAACTCCAGAATTTTGTTGTTGGCCTGGTACAAGGAAGGTCTATCATTTAGTGCACCAAAAAGTATAGGGCTTGTCTCTACTCAACTTAATAAGATAACTAGTTAATCCATGGGGAATTGATTATACAAAGTTGTCACTGTTTGCTCATATATTTTTAAGTAACTTAAGACTGTGAACTACTGTGTAAATTTATAAGAGTAAATAGAACAGCTGTTTTTAAAGCTTTAAAACTCTAAATGGTTGTTCTTAAGCTTGAAATGGCTCGCTGAGAGAAGTTATCCACTGATTAGATACCAATGTTGCATGTCTAGTCAGCTAGACTGCTTATTTCGTGGAAGAAAGTTCTGCTAAATATTGAGTAGTTTTTAATTCTTGCAATTTTTTGTGCTTGGGCATTTAGTTTCTCTTCTGAAAACATTTTGTCCTGCCGGCCTGATATTTGTTCCTCATCAACCAACTTACATTATGTTTCTGTATGTTTAAACAATGCAGAAATTACGGCGGGAGAGTGTATCTTCAGTTAATGTGAAGATCATTAACAGCTATGCAGAAACAGTACTAGTGCACCCTAATGAATTCATGCCTTGGCTTATCCAGAGCTGCAACAATTTTGGCTTTTCAAAAACAGTGGTCTTCTTGGTCTTGATGCAGGCTTTTATGGCTTCAAGGAATGGTATGTTTCTCTGATCTTCCATCGCTTCTTCCTTAGGCCACATTCTCCATTTTGCAAGTCGAATCTCTCAACATCATTTATTGATATTAGGTCTCTAGAACTCAAAGTCGACTTAGTATGATGGTTGAAGGTGTTTAAGCTTGCATGTGAATTGAGTTTTTTTTTAGTTCTAGTAATCATTTCATGTTGACTTGAGGCTGATTACTTGTGTGCTTTTCACTAGTTGGGTTCTGGACGATATAACAGATATTTCTAGTGTTTGAAGCAGATAGCTGATAAGTGCAATTGTTCTGTTTGAGTGTGGTTTATCTATTCTTGACTGATTCCACAAAACATAAAGAGGGTTGAGCTAGGTGGAGCAAACTTTGTATTCACTGCTTTGTGTAAGCATGCCGAGTTGAGACTTAAAACAGTGCAATTACTTGTTTTGTGAAGTTTCTGTTGTCCTTATTGCTTATAATTTGCCACATTTGGATCCTAAAGACATAAGGAACTTAGCAATTCGCCTACCTGTATAAAGTTTACTTATCTCAGATTTAGAGAATAACAAAATTTATGATTTAGTTTCAGGAAGCATTGTATTTGGTTAATACAGATGAACAGTGATGTGTCCCATCTTTTGAAGTAGATTCTGATGGTCTCTTCATTTAGATGAGTACCACAGATTCAAAAATACGTTACTGTAAAATACTTTGTAGGGAGTTTCAGTTAAAATACTAGCTATCCTATAACTTTATAGTTCCAGTCATCTGGTACTCACATTTTGTTGTCTTGTAAATATAGACTGAAATTTGCTTCTGTAGTTGTTGATTCTGTATAAATTATGCTGCTATGTTATTATTCATGGGGTATTAAAAGGCTGACAATATTATTGTCGTCTTATTGATAGAAAGTGGACGGTTTTTGGCACTTTTTGAAGCTTGCATTTCTTTTCTGAAGGCTGAGTGGGAAGTTTTGGAGTCTGCTGATGATATTTCTTTCAATGAGGTTGGTTGATGTAACTTGTTTTGTATGTGGGTTTATCTTGGTTTTGGCTTTATAATTTACCCTTATCCTATTTCTTAACAGTTCAAGAAAGAAATACTACAATGGGATTGTGGAAAATTCCTAGATCAGATGCTGGATACAGAGTCCAAAACATTAAATGCACATGTTCTCATTTGCATCTTTTGGAAGTTACTGGAGGCATTTATTTCTGTGGCACCGACGGATATCATTTTGGTTGGTGAATTTTTGATGTTTTGCTTGTTTTAATTGTTTCTTTTTCCAATCATTTTGTTGACTTTGATTTGTTTTCTGCTCCAGGGTGATGATGGGAAGTTGGTTAAAGTTAGAGACTTGTTTCTTTTTTTCGCTTCCTCTAGGTTGAAGCATGTTTTCAAGGAGCACCAGTGCTATCTTGTTACCAGATGCAAAATCTCACCCATTGATTTTCTGAATGGTTTTTTCTTGGATGAAGGTGCTTGTCAACAGTTAATATCATATAATTGCTGGCTTACTTGTGCTGATTTTCTAGCAACAGTTAAGATCATATAATTGCTGGCATACTTGTGCTGATTTTCTGTTCAAAGGTGTGGCATGGAGTGGGATGTCATTTTTTAGTTTAGTTTAGTCCACACTTGCATGGTGGTGGTTCTTCCATTTTTATGTTGACAAGATATCTTTTTGATTGCTTTTAGCTCTAGTTTGGGTATATTCTTCAAGGAGTTTGTTGAACTCTCTTTTCAATGATACAGTTATATACTTTTTAATTGGGATTTTATCTTGTAGATATTCATCTTGCTGTCCAAGTTGAGAGTCTACATTGTTTTGCATTCCTTTGTGTTGAGCCTGATAACAGGCTACTGTTTCAACTTCTGGCCAGCTTCCCTTCACTGCTTGTTCCTCTTGCTCATCAAAACCAGGTTTTGTGTCAAACTTTTTGGTTACCTTATTACATAAACCTTTCTTAGCTTTGTATAACTAAACTGCTCAAGTTATGACGAAAAATTTGACCTGACCAACAGCTGTTTCATTCACATGCATTACTTTATAGGGTTAATTATATTGGCCCCCTATAGTTTGCACCTTTTTTACTTCAGTTTTTGATTTTTAAAAACTATCATATACCTCCCAAGGTTTGGTTTTTATTTCACCTGCATCTCCTAATTTATTCTATGTTAGAAAACCTAACAAAGAATGGACAAACAATATTGTATGGCTTGATTAAGTGGTACGTGGCACAACACCTATCATGGTTGTGCCATGTAACACATGATCATGGTTGCTGTCGTCTCCCCAAATCGTGATTTCATCTATATGCGGGTCAAACTCATTTGGATGTTATGACTCCCAAACCACACGATATCGTGTGATATGTGGCACAAACATGACAGTTGTGTCACGTAACACCTAATCAAGCCACACGACGTTGTTTGCCCATTTTCTGTTAGAAATCTAATGGATAATGATGTTAGGGGGTACGATTGAAACAAAAACCACCTAGGGGGCTGTATGATAGTTTTTAAAAATTAGAGACTCAAGCAAAAAAAGTTCAGACCAATGGGAAGTCTGATGTAACTAACCCTGCTTTATATATGTGGGTTTTTTTATTTGCTATGTTGTATTTTCAGGATATAAGGGTCGCTGCCATGGGCTGCATTGAAGGGTTACATGCACTATCCCAACATGTACATGATATTAGCAAGAAAAATGGTATAACCTTTGAACTTAATGTCCAAACATTTTGCTTGTTTATTCCCATGTTGTCAGCTTTGCTGTGGCTATATTCTGAATGGGAATGATGACAGGGAACAATGCAAGTTGGATTCATTTCCTTGATGAGCTTCTGGGCCTCATTGTTCAAGTGAAAAGGCTTATGTTGTCGGATACAAAATTTTTACCTTCATTTTTGACTTCGTTGCTTGGCTCATCCTGTGGTAGCCTTCTAGTACCACAAAATGTTGAAAAGAGGTATCTGCTCTATGGAATAATCCTTTTCTTTCATTCATCTACTTCTGTTTTGTTGTTGGATTAGTGAGGGAAAGTTTAAGCGGGGTGTTATTGATTATTTGTTATCCTAGTTGCTTACTTCATAGTACAGTATCCTTTTCTATTGTTTATGAAACCATCATCTTTATTGCAATTCTAGATTTGATCCATCTACAAAAGAGAGTATTCTTGAATTTATTTTGGGCTATGCTCTGCAACATTCTGCATTTGCCAAGGTAGGTCCTCTTTTTCTATTTGCTGTCATTTTTCCAATTCCTGTGTTTGTGTAAAGGATTCTTCATTGTTTATAGAGATCATTTAATAGAATTGAGGTGGATATCTTTGGCAGCAAAAGATCATATCTTTACTCAAAGGATTGGGTGGTATGATCATGCGTGTTAGAGATATTGAGTCATTATTGTCTCAACTTCTGAAAAGATGCAGAGAATATCACTATGAGCATAAATCGTCTCAGAAGTTGTCAAAAACCGAAATCAAGATATTATGCCTTCTTCTGGAGGTAAATTTTTGAAAGTTTCAATGCCCCTTAAGCTTCACATTTTCAGAACTTCTCTCATTTTGTACTTACTTTGTTTGCCTCATCTGGTGTATTAGATCTGTGCTACCCCTTCATCAGTTGAGAGACATGCTTGCAGAGAATTTTTGTTAAGGGCTTTACAGGTGAGCATTGTTTAACAATTTTTCTTCATGACTGTTTATTATGTATCTTTGGCCTTTGATGGTATGACATTTGCTTGGGGATGTATAATCTTTTAGTTGGGCGGGCACTGTTCAGAAGAATCTGCTGTCGTGGATCCTTGCCTTACTGTTTTGCAGAGGCTGACAGATCAAGTATACAGTGGATTGGAATCTGAAGAACAGGTTACTTATAAGTACTTGTGCTTGTTAGCTAATTAGGACATTAGCTTGTGGAATGCTTACAAAATGCTTTACATATTTCTGCTGAAACAATCTCCTTGGAACAAAGTAGATATTTTCCTTTTTACTTTGGTTGTCATCAATAATTTTAAGAGGCATAGTGTTTGCCCACAGATTCTCCACCAGTGGAAGTGTGAACTGAATCGTGTAATTTCTCTTTGAACAGGATCTTCTGTTTCGCGAGCTTGTATTTTTGTTTAAAAGCGCTAGTGCTGACGTCCAGAATGCAACCAAAGATGCCTTGTTGCGATTAAAAGTTTGTTCCATTGTTTTCTTAAATGTTTCTCTTTTCTTTTTGTTTGTCTGGTTGTTCTTTTCTCCATGGATTTGTCAATATTGATTCATTTTGGGAGCTAATTCTGTGTGGCCTTGGCTTTTTTTTTTTCTTTTTCGGTGCTGTCATGCTTGGTATCACTTTAGGTGTGTCTTGGCACTGTCAATGTCATGCCCATGCTGACTAATGCTTGAACCACCATGCTCTACCTCTGTTGCCATTTTGCCTGTGTTTGTGCATCTATTGACTTTTCATGTAGAATATGTTCTAGTATTGAAACAAACATAAACTCAGCCTTTATCTGTTCCTTATAACCATATGGGACTTTGAGACACAATCAAGTATAGTCTTGCATCAGATGCAAGGTGGTCTTGTGAATTTTTACTTGAAGGTTTACGTACTGAGAGGATCATGGAATGAACTGAAATGTCTCCTGCATCTTGCACTGGTAGGGCTGGTAGTGGCTGAAGTGTTCTAGGTGATATGGAGGACGGTTTAAACTTGAGATGATTGTTACATTGCAATCCTTGTGTATGTGGCTTGTAACAGATTGTGGAAAATTTTTCTGAAAATGTTAAAAGTGCAACAGTTGCTTGACGGAGAATGGATTCCCTTTCCATCAATAAGTTCCTCTGTAGTATGCTTGAGTTTGTATTATATTCTTTCGGTGCTTTGACTAGCAGAAGTCTTGCTGATGCAGATTACTTATCCTACGGTTGTGCGGACACTCGGCTTCATATTGGAATGTGAAATTCAATCTACTGGTTCGGCATATGGGAAGAAGAAGAAATCAAAACTACACGTATCTAACTCTGATCGTGTTGCAGTTGTCAAAGGAGAAAAAGCACTGATGTTTTTGAATTCCTTACTTGACATATTGATTTTGAAGAAAGATATAACTAAGAGGTCTGTTTTCACCAAATACTCAATTCTTGACATTGAATTATACCTCTATATTACCCTACTGTTCCATACTTGCATTCTCTAACGTGCTCGATTCATTTTGATGTTGTAGGGAATTTCTTGTAGGGCCTTTATTTGAGCTTCTTGGGAAAATCATCTCAGGTGAGTTAGTATCATCCCAAGGTGGAAATTGGTCCCATGCTTCATCTGACACTTCCCAGACCATTTCTAGCGCTGCGTTCTACACTCAACAGACCCTTTTGTTAGTACTGGAAGATATTGTAGCTTCACTTGTAACTGCCAATCCTTTGAAGGTTTGTCCTACATCACTAATTTTCGAATTTACAGGAAATGGTTACATGTTTTACCGACAACTTGTTTATATACTTGTTTGCTTCAAGTACCTCTTCTCCTTGCAGGATGATATTGCAAACAAAATTGATGCTGAAATGTTAGTCAGGGGTGCCCATTCTGTGAAAGATGGGGTCACGCGCAACCATGTATTTACACTTTTGACATCCATTATGAAAGTCATTCCAGATAAAATATTGGAGCATATATGGGATATACTCACTATGATTGGAGAATCAACTGTGACACAGGTTTGTTGATACATCTAGTGATCTCTGACAAGTTATTCTATTGTAAATTCATATCTGACAGTGTAAACTGCTTGCATCTGTCTTTATTTTGTGCTTATTTTTTTTACCAAATATTTGTTAGTAAAATTTGTAAATAGAAATATTAATGTCATTTTCAAAAAGAAAAAGTTTTGCTTCTTTATCACTTCTTCCTTTGAATTGTCGCATCTTGAAAACAAGCCTTGACTGTAAAAGAAATACAAATTGTAAGGAAATTATTTAATGTTTGGCTGTCTATCCTGCAAATGTATAGATTGACAGCCACTCCCAGCGTGTCTTTGAAGATCTTATATCTGCTGTTGTTCCTTGTTGGTTGTCCAAGACAGGAAATACTGACAAATTGCTACAGGTTCTCTTATCAGTTTTAGTTCTGCGCATTAGTTGAGTATTATGCTGGGCTATTTCCTTTCAAACTAATGTTATATGCTGCTTATGCTTACAGATTTTTGTGAATGTATTGCCTGAGGTTGCTGATCACAGACGGTTGTCAATTATGGTATACCTGCTGAGGTAGTATCCCTAGACAAAGTTTTAGTTCCATTACTTCTTTGAGCTTCTGCTTAAGTTGATATGTCCTGTGCAGGACTCTGGGAGAGCGAAATAGCTTGGCTTCATTGCTCGTTCTTCTTTTCCAGTCATCAATTTCAAGGAAAGGGCAATCTTTGCTTGTTGATATGTGTGATTCAGATGATCTTGCATCTTCTTTACAAAGAGAATGGGAATATGCCTTTGCAGTTCAGATATATGATCAGTATTCATATAAGATATGGCTTCCTTCCCTTGTTATGCTGCTTCAAGTTGTGGGAAATGGAAATCCACACAAAGAAATGTTTCTGCAGTTGTTATTTGCAATGGAATTTGTCTTAAACAAATTACAGGATCCACAGTTTACGTTCAGTCTTGAATCAAGTGAAGATCCGGACAACATACAGGTGCCAAAAATTTTCTAAACTCTTTTTTCTCTATTTCCTGTCAGATAAATGTATTAAATTATCTCTGAAAATTGTTTTTGTGTTTCAAGAATATATTGCGCTACTATAAATGATGACTGTTATCTTGCCCTTTGTCCCCCCAGCCTGCTAGTTTTGGAATTTTATGAAGTGGTGATTTAACAGAATTAGTGGGTGATGGCTAGATTCTGGTAGATGACTTGTTGTAACTGTCAGATAAGAGATGGTATACTTAAAACCCCTGTTATCATTCTGGAGGCATATTATAAAAGGCCATTGAAGTACATATCTTTTTTCCCTTAATAAGTATTAATAACCGTTTATTCCTCACGGTAAGGATAATGTCAACAGTATATTGCATCATACAGTGTTTTGTTTGAATATTCGATTAGATCAATGCCTGTGATCCAGTTTTTTGGTTGCAAATTGTTTGTTTTTTTACTGCAGTGAACATGGCAAGTGCACTTATGTTTATGGTTGCTATTTTGGCAGAGTACTCTGCAAGATCTACTGGAGAATGTTGTTATTCTTTCGCAACTCATGGTAACAAAGGGAAAGCAAATCAGTATTGCTGTTGAATTGAGGAAAAAATTGAACGAGCGTATGCATATTGTCTTGAGGACTCTTACAACAGTTATGATCCCCTCGGCCTACTTCAGGGCCATTAGTAATTTACTTGGCCACGTTGATTTAAACGTGCAGAAAAAGGTATGTTGTTTGATATTCTTGGGAATTTCTGATGGAATTAATACTTTTTTTGTAGGTAATATTCATTAATTTTTCATGTTTAATAAAAAATGTCAACTTAATTCCATGGGTTTGCATCATGTTGATGTCTTTTTTGAGTATTTATTGGAATAGAGGCCTAGCTATTTCCTTGGCTAATTGTTTGATATATTCTCTAACTTGTATCAATTCATTTTTTGACTATTCTATGTGCCATCAGGCTCTTCGGCTTGTCAGTGAGACATTGAGGGACCATGATTTGATCAAAGCAAAGAGCAGGAGAAGAAGAGAATTAAATTCTAAAGGAAGAGCTGATTGGATTCATATGGATGATAATTCAATTGAGTCTTTCAATAGAATGTGCTTGGGAATTGTTCAGCTAGTTGAATCTACAACATATGACTCTGATAGTTCCCTGAAGTTGTCAGCAGTTTCTGCAATTGAAGCCTTGAGTCACAGCTGTTCTTCTAACCATTCCATCTTCAGCATGTGTCTTCCCCCTATTGTAAGAGTAATTAGTTCAAAGAACTTAGCAGTATCATCTGCTTGCCTTCGAGCAACTGGTGCCCTGGTTAATGTCCTTGGACCAAGAGCATTAGCTGAGCTGCCTCGAATAATGCAGAATGTGATAGAAAAGTCTAAAAATTATTCATTCTCAACTCATGAAATGAAATATGATCATAACACTGACACCTCCATTGCTTCATTAACTTCTAAAGAATCTCTGATGCTATCAGTTCTTGTGACTCTTGAGGCAGTGGTAGACCAGCTTGGTGGTTTTCTGAATCCATATCTTGGAGATATCATAAGCCTTATGTTGCTTACCCCGGAGTATACATCAGCATCTAAACTAAAGCTAAAACTTCACGCTGATGTAATACGGAGGCTCCTTACTGAGAAAATCCCTGTGAGTCTATAGAACCTAATTTGTCTTTCTTCCTAGTTTCTGATTGGTTCTGCAATAAATATCCTTATTTCTTCTGTATAGGCCCGACTTGCTCTGCCACCTATGCTTAAAATATATCCCAGTGCTGTGGAGTCGGGGGATTCATGCGTGGTGATTGCCTTTGAGATGTTGGCAAGCTTAATTGGTAAAATGGACCGATCTGCTATTGGTGGTTACCATGGAAAAATATTTGATCTCTGCTTGCGTGCTCTTGATCTTCGGCATCAAAGCCCCGCTTCTATTCAAAATATTGATGCTGTTGAAAAAGGCATCCTTATCGCAATTACATCTCTGACAATGAAACTTACAGAAACCATGTTCAAGCCTCTCTTTATTAGAAGTATAGAATGGGCAGAGTCTAACCTGGAAGAAACAGTGAACAGCGAGGGTGGACCTGTTGACAGAATGATATCTTTCTATGCTCTGGTGAATAAACTTGCTGAGAATCATCGGTAAATCAGCATCTATACTCCCTACTTTCCTACTTATTTCTTTATCTTTTTTCGATGTAATTTTCTACCAAGAGAATCACCATTTTAGATTTCCTGAAGTCTTCTATTGTATTCCAATTCTTCAAATCCAAATAGTCATTTTTCTTTCTGCTTAGTTTGTCGTGTTTCCTAGGGGAGAGGGGTGTAAGGGGATTTGTTGGGCGAATGTGGTCTTGTGGAAGAATTGCAGGCATTAGGCTACTATCTAAGCCTGTTGGAGTATCAAATTATTGCTTTGCTCATGTGGTTCTAAATAGTGTCAAGATATTTCTTTTCTAATGTGGTTCTAAATATTAACAAAATATATATTTGTTACTAGGAGAACATTTAATGGCATTTTGAGTATTCTTCCAATGTCATACCACCGAAAAATATATTCTTACAATATCATGCTCCTGCCCAGGTCATTATTTGTACCTTACTTCAAATACTTACTTGAGGCTTGTGTCAAGCATCTTACTGATACTGGAGGTGCCAGTATTACTGGTTTGGTTCGGAAGAAGAAGAAAGCCAAGATTCAGGAAGCAGGAAGTGGTAATATAGAGGGAAACAGCATTGTATCTCTAAAAAGCTGGCATCTAAGGGCATTAGTCATATCAGCCTTACATAAATGTTTTTTGTACGACACTGGAAACCTGAAGTTCCTTGACTCCTCAACTTTCCAGGTTTGTGAATTGTCATTTATAGTCTAGCTGATATATTGTGTTTACTTTTCATCATCAAATCATTTAACAAATAAAAGTTTGTCCACTTAAAATCAATCTGTATAGCCTGGCAAAAATCATCAAAAGAATTATGACTTCCAAATAATCCTTATTTTTTCAGATTTTTTTGAGCATTTTGTTCTCATTGGTGTTATGTGCTAGTTACAGATTTAAGGTTGTAGAAATATATCAAATGAATGGGCTTGCAAAATTGACGAATTCCCCCTTTTACTACTGTCTATTCCCTTCCATTTTCCCTGAATGCTAGATGCAAGAATTTACGCCAATTTAGAAAATTATTAAATTCTTTTGGAATGATGAGTGCAAGTTTGTGTCTTGGGTAGCTAGTGGTTTAACCTTACTAAATTTGTTTACACAATTTGGTACATGGCATATATCTGCTGGAAGTAAGAAAGTTGGTTTGTTCTTGTCTATCGTGTTAGTGTATTTTCCATGAACTCTTCTCATATGAATCCTATGCCAAATATCTGTAGTTGGTTAATTTCTTAATTTTATTATATTATCATTGCAGGTTCTTCTGAAACCCATCGTGTTACAACTTAACATAGAAACTCCGACGTCCCTGGAAGACCATCCAGAGATTCCATCTGTCCAGGAAGTTGATGAATTGTTAGTTGTGTGCATTGGTCAAATGGCTGTGACTGCAGGAACTGACCTCCTGTGGAAGCCCCTGAACCACGAGGTAAGAATGAGAATTTTTGTACAATGATGATAACAAGTAAATTGAATTGTTAAATAATGCAATAACAATAACAATCACAACTCTGCTGGCACTTTTGCACGCATTTTGTGGAATGTTGCAGGTATTGTTGCAAACACGAAGTGAGAAGATGCGATCTCGAATTTTAGGATTAAGAATTGTTAAGTACCTTCTAGATAGTCTAAAAGAAGAATATTTGGTACTACTACCGGAGACCATTCCATTCCTTGGTGAATTACTGGAGGATGCAGAGATATCTGTCAAATCCCTTGCTCAGGATATTCTGAAGGAAATGGAATCCATGAGTGGTGAATCTCTTAGGCAATATCTGATGTAGTTTCCATTTCTGATACTTCCATTTAAGTTATCTCTGTCAAGAGCCCGGTTTGTAGCCTAGTCGAAGATTGTTGGACAACATTTGTTTCTGCTCGTCCAGGGTTCGAACATGTGGGCAGATTAAAGGGGTTGGGGAAATTGCTCCAATTTGGGCCCATTTGAAACGATAATCATACTCTTGAGTCGAATGTAAATTATGTAACCTAAGCTTATAGAATCGAATGAGTTGGAGTTTATCAGTCGGCCAAAATTTTGGGAGGTTTCTTGAGATGAGCTTACAGGATATGAGGACAACGACCATTGTTCATGATGATACATCTGAGTCGAGATAGTCTTTATGTTTTTGTAATCAGAAGCTTTCATGTATATAACAGAATTTTGTTCCATTTCGTGTTAAACCAGCTGATCAGCCATTATCATACAGAAGGTTCGTTCGCACATTTATCTTCGAAAGTTAAAAGAGGTTTTGCGGTGTTTCTCTTGTAACTTGAGCATGAACCTGTTGATCTATTCCGAGATAACTCACTCTAGGTTTCGGATCCAATGGATGATCCGTTTGGATGCCCTAATACAGTTTTCTTCCCTAGCTCAGGTTATAGCCGTGGGTATTCTAGTTCTAAGTGCTACTTTTAGACGGGTTCGGATCTTCTGTCCAATTTTATGGTGCCTTATTTTGTTCAATAAAATTTTAACTATTTATTTATGCGGGTTTCACACTGTAATATTGGACAGAGGATCCTGTCTTCTCTCAGACTGTTCCAAGGATTGTATCTTCTTCATAAATTATTCTTCGTGCCGTGGAATTGAATAGGCGTGGTAATGAGTTGGTCGGTCCAATCCTATTCGAGCTACTTAAAAATAACTTTAGTAATTTTTTTATTTAAGACATCGTTTTGATCTTAATTTTTTTAAATTTATAGATCAAAATGATTCGTGTTAAATAAGAGATCCTACTATTTGAGCAAGGCCTTGCACGGTACCTAGATTATCATTCTACGGCTCCATCTTTTAGACATCTCCGGATAGTGTCAGACAAGGTCATAGGCCAGTCCTACAAGGGACAAGAACGTCAGACATGGAAGTCTCCATTCAAATGCAGGATTTATGCTTTTCCAGGGTGGAGAGTTGCTAGGAAGCTGCTCTCCCCTTGCTTTTCCCCTTCTTTGCTAAGACACGAAATAGTATGGTCAATGAATTCTACAGTATGAAGTGTCTGGGAGATTTCAATTATTTTAAATTATTAAAAAAAGTATTTTATAATGTTAGAGATTGCTACAAGTCCACTTCTTTTACGAATTTCAGGGGTCAGGTTCTTGTTCCCTGAAATTGCTAGGTTCTTGTCCCCCTGAAATTGCAAAGAGGTCGCTTTCCCCCTCTTGTCACGTTTCATGTAATAAAAATCAACTAAACTGATGTTTTACCTCAAGTCTTGCGTACCCATTACGCCATTCCAGTTCTAGTCAACTACTCTGTTTGAAATTCGTCTCGAGGAAATTTCTTACTAGTTTCTTGAGCCGGAAAAACGCAAAATATATTCGATATAGCTTCATTCTTTTTGGTGTTGCGATTATCACAGAGACCTTTTTGCTGAGGCAAAATGAGTACCTGGAGACGCGCAGACGATGGTCTAAAGAATCTCGAAAATGATGATAACCTTCAACTTGAAGATTACCATTTATGCTATTCTGCAACTTTGGCAGAAGATGAGTTTCAGTTCCAAGATTCACGAAGTGAATACTGTTACCAATCTCCATTAAAAAGCCTGGATCTTTTATGGTCCAAGGAAACACAGAGACTTCGATCATGTCCATGCTCTTTGGTCGCCCTGGCCGAGGAAGGCAGATTTGGAGACATGAGAGAACAGCTGAAGGAATTGCCTGTGTCTGCTATGGAGAAAACACCAAGAGGTGATACTGCTCTTCACTTGGCAGCTATGCATGGCAATCTTGAAGCTATCAGAGCCATAATTAACAGTCAAGAAGTCGGTGGCAATACAACTCTTCACCTTGCCAGCTCCAGGAAACAACTTCAAGTAATTATCTGGATTCTGCACTTTGTTATTTCGGATAAATAAATTGGTAATTGATCATGAGATTGTTAAATTTTGACAGCAGTAGGTATGGTTCATCAGTGTTTTCAAATTAAAGCCGTCGGCTTTGGTTTAGTAATGGATCATTCTCATACCTTTTTTTGTTGCTAAAACTCATAATTTAGTCTCAGTAACTAGCTCTCATTTTTGTTTAAACATGCTAGAGTCATTTACTGAGTAAAATATTTGAATTTGATTTTGATACCTGGAAAGCAGAGATGTTTATTTTCTGCAGCAGAACCAGAAAATGTCAGCAGTTATGTTTATTTCTTTCCTTGAACCGGAAGAATTATCAACGGAGGATATCAAGTGCAGATAAAGTTATCATAATTTTAGTTTAGTTTTACTGGATTATCATACACGATGTCAAGTGCCCTCTAATTTTCTGATACCAAGTTATACAGAATGTTGGATTTTAGAATCAGAAACTAAGTAAAATAAAGTAAAATAGAAAGAGATAATACAAGAGGTAATTTATTAATAAGTTACACTTTACATTTATGTTAAAGTCCTAAATATATAAGTAATAAAGTAACAAACTTACCTAATATCTAGATAAAGATTGAGCAAACAAATCACAAATATAAAAATTTAAATTCTAACAGGTAATAATTTTATCTTAATAGATAAAATTTTATCTTTTAACAAATAACATATTTTATCTCAACTACTTTCTAAATTTTATCTTTAAACAAAGACTTCATTTTTAACAACTTTGAATTATTCTCCAACATTCCCTTTTGATTCAAAATTGTAAGACTTTTGAGAATTTAATGATGTACTTCCCATCACCCTTCAATACTTGGAGCACATCTCTCCACAATTCTTTTATTTGGAGTACTTCTCTCTATTCTTTAACATGAGCACTTCTCTCTTTACTTATCTCCATAGAGCACTCCTCTTTATGATACGTCTTGGTGCACTTCTCACCAACTAGAAGATATTGTCTTCTTCAATCATTTACAATGTATTTGCTTGTTCACCATTGTTGAACTAGCAATTCTTTTTCATAAAGCATCGAGAACTTCTCGTAATGGCCACATTGATAAATATTTCTTTTTTTTTTAACAACGGAACCTTTGCTAAATAAGCTCTCTCTACCTTCTTTTCACTTTCTTGATTTCTCATTGCCCTTTTTTGCTCTTGAACTTGTAAAGCATTAATCACTCATAGATCCCTTAAGATCTTTGAGAGCTCTGATACTATGATGGATTTTAGAATCAGAAATTAACTAAAATAAAGTAGAATAGAAAAGAGATAATTCAAGAAGCAATTTATTGATGAGTTATACTTTATATTAACGTTGAAGGCCTAAATATATAAGTAATAAAATAACAAACTTAGCTAATATTTAGATAAAGATTAAGCAAACAAATCAAAAATTTAAAAGTTCAAATCCTAACAGATAATAACTTTATCTTAATAGCTAAAATTTTATCTTTTAACAAATAATATATTTTATCTGTACTATTTTTCAAATTTTATCTTTAAATAAAGACTTCCTCTTTAACAACTTTGAATTATTTTAGGCTCTAAAGCTGCTGGAGGAAGAGAGTCCTAATTATGATGGTCTCGGGGAGTTCAATGCCAAGAACCATGGTGGTTTCACTGCTCTGGATATTTCAGATCTCCTTCCTGAAGATGGATACGGAAACAAAAGTCTGAATCAAGCTGGAGGCTTAAGAGCGAGAGACAAAGCAGAACAAAAGCACCAACCATTACCTTTACAGGCCATCAGGTTGAGGTCTCTGAAGAGCAGTTCTGATGCGGTACTAGTGACGGCGACTTTGCTGGCTATGATAACTTTTCAATTGGTTTTAAGACCCCCAGAAGGTTTTATTCAGACTTACCAATCCAAAACTGAAGAGAAAAATGACGTAATGATCAATCATCTGTTCTTTCTATTCAATTCAGTTTCCTTTTTCACATCA
>JAOQMP010000006.1:40166310-40179313 GCA_027563575.1 Erythroxylum pedicellare
TCATTATTATTTATTATTAAGATTTTTGAAAGCATGGCTGATGTAAACAGTAAACTAGTAAAGTATACAGTACAACTGTATAACATACCAATATGGACTATTTTGTAATTTTTAAAAATTTTTGGGACTATTTTATAAATTTAAAAAATTTCCTGAAACGGTACCCGATACCGTTACAGTTCCACTCCAGAACTCAATCCGGTACTGAACCCGGTACGATATTCATAAAATTATTTAGTAGGGTTTAATTCTATTAAAATTTCTATTTAATAAAATCTATTTTGAACATTTTAAAAATATTAGGCTTAAACGTGATCCCTTTGAAAGCTTATGTTATATTCTAATAAAAATCTTAAGGAATATTTCAAAAACCAACCTGTAAATTAAACGATGAAGCAAAAGATTTAATGTTAAAATATTCAATATCTATTAAACTATCATAAAACTTTTCAAAGATTTAATAAATTTTAAATTTTAAAAATATAATTAAAGAAGACTGTTTTTATCCATTAAAAAATTTGAAGTTTAATTTAAAAAATTATTAAAGAAAAATTAATTAGTTTATAAAAACTGATTAATTTATAAAAACTAATTAATTAATTAATTAACTTATTAATTTTTAACAACAAATTTTATTAAAATAAATTGAATGAAAAATTAACTAATTCAACATTATGACAATTGAATTTACCGAATGGATTCAATTTTTTAGTCATTGATCTTAAGATTGAAATTGCACTTTTAGTGTATAGATCATCGTCTCGTGTTCAACAAGAATTAAGAGAGACCTATAACCTAGCAATCTCACCCTTGACATGACACGTAATCACAAGCATAAAATCTCGTACTCTATGAAATGTATGGTCTCAAAATTGTGATTATCGGCTATCAACAAATCAAAAATCTGCATATATGCAATCTTATGCTTGACAATTAGCAAATATGCAAAACGTGTAGTTGTGATAGACAAGTCTTAGACTTGTACACTATCATGTCACGATAAACAAATGTATAATTGAAATGGGTAATGTATAGGTCGCAAGCAATCCTGAATTACTATGTGTTAGAGACTTTCTCCATGTAATTATTGGAGTTGTACAATAGCAAATATATTTTTAAACTCCTAATTATAGCTTAGGATTAATTGTTGAGATTTCTTCCCTTATTATTCATTATAACTAGTACGTTTAAGAGAAAGGAAAGTGAACATAAATATTTTTTTCCTTCTTCTTCTTCTCATCTTCAGAGCTTACAAAACCTTTCAAAATGAGTGAAAAACAAAGTAAATCAATTGAATCAAAATATATTCCTATTGTTGTTCAATCTGAAAGAGTTTTTAATGCAGACATCACTCTTTTTGAATCAAATTATGATGCTTGGTTACAATCAATAAAAATGCATAATGCTGAAAAGAAGAAACTCTCTTATAGTTGTGGTAAAACAAAGATACCTATATAATCTTAAGATGCATATGAGAAATGGTATGCTGAAAATCAAAAAGTTAAAAGATGGCTGTTGATATCTATAAGTCCATAGTTATGAAGCGATACTTATGATTACCCACAGTCTGTGAAATTTGGAGCGTACTAGTAAAATCCTTCCATGATGGAAGTGATGAATTGTAGTTCTTTGACCTAAACTCAAAGGCATTCAATGCAAAATAAAGTGGAAGACCCCTTTGAATACTATAGAAAGTTAATTAAAGTCTTTCAAGAACTTGATCATGGGGACAAAATTGTCATAAAGGATCCAGGTGATGTTGAAGCATACTGAAAGTCGATTGAACGACTAAGGGTGTGGATATTCCTAATAAGTTTAGATGATGTTTTTGAGTACATTCGAGGAGAGATTCTAAGAAGGAATCAATTTCAGCTTTGGAAGAATGTTATGCATTGAATCGGGAAGAGGTAGTATGTCATGAAATATTTAAAGGAGAATCTAAAAACTAAGTTGTTTATGGTGGTTAGAAACAAATTAAAATACAACCACTAGTGGTGAAAAGTCTACATACAAATGGACTCTTTGCAACCAAAATAGAGATACTAAAGATCGTTGCTATAAACTTATAAGATATCCAAATTAGTGGGACCATCATTGAGCGCCCCAAAAGAAGAATTCCAAAAGAGTCAAATTGTTGCTATTGCTGAGACTAAAACCAATGATGATGTTATTAAGAAGACTTTGACACTAGTAACTGCTACAGATAATGGTGATAAGACTTCTAATATTTTTGCACCTATTTTTAATAGTACATGGATAATTGATTCTAGTACTACAAATCATAACCTTTGATTCTAGACAAGTTATTAAACTTAAAAAGTCATCACAATTTTTTTTTCTACTGCTAATAGTGATGAAGCCCCAATTGTTAGGAAAGAGTCTTTAACTCTTACTAATACTCTAAATTTGGATTCTGTTTTAGTTGTGCCATCTTTGGATTATAACCTCTTGTTTGTTTTTTGAATAACAATAGCCTTATCTTGCATTTTAATTTTTTGGCCTAACTTTTGTCTCTTTAAGAACATCTAAACAAAGCAGACGATTGGCTATGGCATTAGGAGAGGGAAGTTATATTATTTGGACCTAACGTCAAATAGTTTAGATAAGTTGGATCAAGTTTTTATCTTAGATGACTCAAAGGTGGAGAAAAATAAAGCTAAACTCTATATATGGCATCATCGTTTAGGGTATGCATCCTTTGGGTATCTCAAAAAATTATTTCCAGTTTCTTTGAAAAAATTGATGTCTATAGTTTTTGCCGTGATGTTTATGTGAACTTGCAAAATGTCATCGAATTTTATTTCCATTAGTCTTAAATAAAAGTCCCTTGCCCTTTATGATTATTCATTCTAATGTATAGGGTTCATGCAAAATTTCAACTTTGGGTGGGTCTTGTTGGTTTATTGCTTTTATTGATGATTATATGAGGATGACTTGGTCGTGTTTAATGAAACCTAAGAGTGAAGTGAATTTACTGTTCTAAAAATTTCATAAGACTGTTCAAACTCAGTAGAATGTAAAAGTTCAAGTTCTTCCTAATGATAATGGTGGAGAATGTCAAAGCTTTAAATTGAAACATTATTTGGAAACACAAAGTATTATTAATCAAGCTACTTATATGAATACACCTTAATAGAATGGGGCAACTGATAGGAAAATTGACATTTGCTAGAAGTTGTTCGTGTCTCATTAATTTAAGCTCATATGCCATTGACCTATTGGGGATAAGCGCTTTTTTTGCTACATATTTGATTAATTGAACTCCCTCCCACTCTATTGAATTTCAAATACCATTTGAAGTCCTCACTAATGCTGTAGCTACTCTACCAATACCAAATTTGCCTCCTCATGTTTTTGGATGTGTAGCATTTTTACACATCCATAAACATCAATGCAATAAGCTAGCTCCACGAGCCTGTGATGTATTTTTCAAGGGTATGCTATAAAATAAAAGCGGTACCAATGTTACATCCTCCAACTAAACGTATGTTCATCACAAGGTATGTAGTCTTTTCATGAAAATATAATGTATTTCTTTGAGTCTGAACTTTAAAGGGAGTATCAGAAGGAAATTCAAACTCTTGATTAGGAACTTTAGGGGGAGTGCAAAGTTGACTATCATATTTTAGAAGGTAATGATGTTAGTGAGGGTGTTAATAATCAATTGGAGCATGAATAAGGGTAGGAAGGGGCTATTGAACCAGAGGATATTGAACAATAAGAGATTACTGAAGAGGAGGATGTTGGTCCATTAAGTGTAGAAGTTGAGACTCTCACTAATATGCGACACCATTCGTTTATTGAGGATGTTCCTATTCCTGACTCTAAGCCACCCAAGATACAACTACTATAGCGTCTTACTAGAGATATTCCTAAGCTTACATATGAACTTGAAATTTTAAGTAGAGTTAAATATCTCATTAGTCACTATGTGTCAAATAATAATCTGTCGGAATAAAATAATTCATTTGTAAATCAATTATTTGTTGTAACTATGCCTAACAATATGCAGGAAGCTTTAGATGTTCCAAGGTTAAGAGCTATAATGAGTGAGGAAATGAACTCTTTACAAAAGAATAAAACTTGGGAGATGGTTAAATGCCCACTAGGAAAGAAGCTGATTGGATGCAAATAGGTTTACACTGTAAAATGCAATGCAGATAACACATTTGTAAGGTTCAAAGCAAAATTGGTGACCAAGGGGTATACCTAAACCTATGAGATTGATTACACTAGAGACATTTTCTCCTATATCTAAAATCAATATTATTAGAAAATTATTGTCCCTAGCTGCAAACTTAGATTGGGCCTTTGTAATAATTTGATGTAAAGAATGCTTTTTTTTACATGGGGACTTATCTGAAGAAATCTATATGGAGCTTCCACCAAGTTGTATGGTATTAGAAGGGCAAAGTAAAAGGGTTTATAGATTGAAGAAATCATTATACGGACTGAAGTAGTCTCCAAGAGCATGGTTTGGAAGGTTCACAAGGTATATGATAACTTTTGAATATTTTTAAAAAAGAATAACTTTCATATATTATCAAAACAATTCTGAAAACACTTGATCATTGAAAAGAAGGTAAGGTAAAATCACTACTCTTATTGTATATATGGATGACCTGGTGGTGACAACAAATAGTCCAGAGAAACTACAAAAATACTTATCTAGAGAATTTGAAATGAAAGATTTTGGTTGCTTGAAATATTTTCTTAGGATTGAAGTTTTAGATTAAGGAAAGGAAATTTTTTATCCCAAAGAAAATATACATTAGAGTTATTACAGGAAACTGGTATAACAACATGCTAACCAACTGATACACTAGTTGAGGAAGGCTTAAAGTTATGTATAGAAGCACACCAAATACCAATTGATAAATGAAAATATCAAAGGCTTGTAGAAGACTAATGTACTTGGCTCACACCTTATGCTTTGAGTATTGTTAGTTAGTTTATGCGTAATCTGGAGAACAACATATGAAGGCAGTCATTAAAATTTTGAGTTATCTAAAATCTGCTCTAGGCAAAGGAATTTTTTTTACTAAAAATAAAAATTGATAAAGTATTAATGTGTATGCAGATGTTGATTGGGCTGGATCAATAGAAGATAGACTTTAAACTTATAGCTACTTCACATTTGTAGGTGGTAACTTGATCACATAGAGAAGTAAAAAACAAAACGTGGTCACTTGTTTAAGTGCAAAAGCTGAATTTAAAGGTATAACACTTGGTCTTTGTGAAGCTTTATGGCTTAAACTATTTTTACAAGATTTAGGTTATTCACTTAAGCAATCAATTAGTCTATATTGTAACAACCAAATTGCTTGGGATATAACTCACAATTCTGTCCAACATGATTGAACAAAGCATGTTGAAGTTGACAGGTTCTTTATTAAGGAAAAGTTGGATGAAAAAAATTGTGGAGTTATCCAAGATATGGTTTGAGGTTCAATTAGTTGACATTCTTCCCAAACCGGTTTCAAATTACGTGGTCTCAAGATTTCTTGGCAAGTTGAATATGCAAGACATCTATGCGCAAACTTGAGGGGAAATGTTGAGATTTTTTCTACATAATTGTTAGGATTGTATAACTACACATATATTCTTAAACTTCTAATTATAGTGGTAAGATTAACTGGTAGGATTTCTTCTCTTATTGTACATTATAACTAGTACGTTTTAGAGAAAAGAATGTGAATAAAAGTATTTTCTTTCTTCTTCTTCTCATCTTTCAAGTCTATGATCTTAAAGAAAATTTTTCAATCTTCTTTAGATGAGTTCTAGCAAAAGATACTCTTCTACCAGGTGACTGAGTGAGGAGTGGACGAGGGGTGAACTCACTCCTCGCACCAAGATAAAAGGAACTCATGTTTTATAATGACGTGAAACATCTAATGCACGAATTATTAAAACAATCAGATCGGATAAAACCAAAATAAAAACGAACAAAATTGCACTTAAAAGTATCCTAATTTTTCAAAGATCATAACTTTTTACACAAAAGCCAGAATAGCTATTATTTTTGCATTAGCACTTACAAAGATTACTACTATTTTTGCAATTCTGACTGTTACAGTATCTCAGGATTAGCCCTTCCATTAGATGGATGTAAAAAAATATGTTTTTTTAGGAATCTTAAAGAAGACATTTGCATGCATTCTCCTCCAAGACTGACTATTTTTAATGCTATAGATGTTTTTAATGCCTTGTGCTTGGTTAAAATTTTTCCAAAAACACTCATTCAACTAGATATATAATGTATGGTCAATTCATAAGTCAGTTTATAGCTTCATTATATAATCCACGTATCCAAATTTCAGAACATGTTGATGACATAGTATGATATTCAACCTTAGTTGAGGATTTGAAAATGAGTTATTCACCATCTTCTTGATGCTCCTAACCGTCCTGGACTCTTTTTTTCATCTACTTTTCTTAATTGGGTAGATTGAGCTGATATACAACATTCTATTGCAGGTTAGTGTGTATATTTAGATGATGCAATAATTTCTTAAAATTGTATATTTAGACTCAAAATTTTGTCTTTTTTATATTTCTTGAGTTCGATGCCTCATTTTCCTCCTTTTTTTAAGTGCTTAACTACTTTATTTACACTCTAAGGTAAGAAAGAAATAAGGAGTTTACAAGGAAGAAAACACAAGAAGGCTTACTCCAAAATATAATTCTCTATGCATAATGTTTCAAATTTTACAACGCAGAGAGAGCTGTTTCAAATTTTATATGAGCATGTATGGCGCATATGTTCTCTAATTAGGTCCTCGTGGCTTCTTTAACAGATTATGTTTAACCATTGGCTGTATTTTTTAGTAAACTGTTCAGCTCTTTATCAAGCTTTTTTTAACCACACCTACAATTAACTACTTTTTCTATTATAATATTTTACTTCTCTTTAAAAAAATGAAAAAAAATAAGAGACTGTAAGAGAGATGACACACAACCTAGAGCCAACAGCTAGCACTTCAGTAGGGGTCTTTGAAACCACACAACGTCCTCAAAAGCTGGTTGAATGCTTGCTAAGCTCAAACATTCACATTACGATTTTGATTGATGTTACCCGCAAACCCCTAAACATTTCTCAGGGGTGCATCTGTGAATGTTGCAGGAAACTTAGAGGGAAGTTGCACTCTCCTTTTCCTCTTTTTCACTGCAAATACTTTAATATCACCACTCTACCAAGTCTACGAGATACATAAAATCCATCGTTTCTTCTTTTCTTTTTCTTGGAAACACAAAGAAAACTTTCCAACCACCACCAACGTATGGGATACGTGTTGGGCAGTCAATATTAATCCGAAACTGGAGACTTGTCGTTCTTGTTGGAACGGGGAAAGAAAAGAGTAATGCATATATTCAACCTGAAATGTACAAAGAAATTGCGGCGATATCGTCGTCATGGTCTGTCCATATATACATCTCCGATCGTTAACACCGTTACTGATTGTCAACATCACTGCTTCGTTTCCTGGAAACTACCTTAAAAGTGTGAACGAAGAAGCTGAACACGGCAATATCAAGGATAATGGACTGCTTTACCACGGTTTGTGCTTGGCTCTTATGGTAATTTTTGCACTCTTGATTATCTATATGTTGCAATTGCTTTCTTAATGTAATTAGAGATGACAAAAAGATTAGGGATCAACTTGATTTGAATTAAACTCAATAGATAAAGTAGATTTTGATTAAATTTTAGATCAAATTTAAGATATAAAAAATTCTAAACTCCAAATGCTCGCTATATTGATCTAAAATTGAATTTTAGCCTAAAATTCCACTTGAATAAATTTATACTTATCATCAATAAAAAACCAAGAGTGTTAATCGATTCGTAAACTTTTTGTAAACTTCTTGACACGAACAAAATAAAATTAAGCAAAAACAAAATAATAAGAATATCAAAAATTTGACAATGCATTTTGACACATTCTGCCTACATCTGCGGGCCCTCTCCCAGATTAATAACTTTCACAGAAGTTTAATAGATTTATACAAGATCACCTTAGAAAAACACCGTTCAATCTTTGTAACTATCTCACAACCTCACTACCCGTAAAAGATTTTCACATCCGATAACCCGAATAACTTGTATTAACCTCATCAGAGGATTTTTTAACTACTTTCATTCAAAACAATAATAAATAAAAATAACTCAAGTATTTAATCAACTGAGAATTGAACAACAAAATATTTGAGACAAAAGAAAGATTTCCCTATGGATTTATCTTCTCGAAATAATCCAGCTGAAACTCTTCGTCATAGCTCACTCTTTCTTCACAGAAAAGTATATCACGGTGTTTCTTCAATTAATTAGCTGAACCCCACATCATTGAAGATGATATTTTTGGTTCATCATCACACAATTTCAGCCCCGGTTCTTGAACACCAGAAACTCACTTCAATATCCTCAATAATGGAAAACGTTTGCAATGTCAACTCTTACTATCAAAACAACTCCACCGTGGCTCATATAAACAAAACACGTTATTCAGCTATATGCATGACATGTGCAGTAAGCAGTATATCTGTTCATAGGCACATAAGCCACATTTCTTCAGTAATGCACACATGACCCACATTTCTTCAATAACGCACACACCACTAAGTTTTTTTCTCTAACTTTAATTAAAACACCAACTGTGGAGATTCATGTCAGCTGCTTATGTACGTGTATGGCAACAACTCAACCAAGTCGAAAGAGTCCACGTTGACTACGTAATTGCAATATCCCAATTCCAAAACTCAAAATCCAATTAATGCACATATGTTCAATTTAAAATGCCAAAACTAAATAAGGAATATATAAAATATATCCTAACAATCTTCTCCTTTTTGACATTTTTGTTGTAACTCTAGAACTTCACTTAAATAATCATAATTGGACATATAGGATGAAATTCTCGATGCTCCCCTTCAATGTAATATTCAATTACATATTTGATCAGCATAAGCTAATTCCAGTCAACAAAATACATCCATAATCATAAACCAATTCCAGTCAACAAAATAAAAAGAGAAGAAAAAATGCATCTTATCTGAATTGTTCTCCCCCTTTGAGACAAGATATGTCAAAAAGTCGAAATTAAGAAGAGTCGGGGAAATGAAGTACTCGCTGCTTCAAATTACAAAGGGCATCAGCAGCTACTTGAATAACACCTTCAATCCCCTCAATTTTAGAAACTAGAGCTACATGAGGATTAACAGTAGATGTCCACGTGGGATCTGAAAAACCCGAAGAGGCATATGGCAAATCCAACACCCGTGGTTGCTTAAAATTTGGGGAGAGATATTCATCAATACTACCGACTCAAACATGCTCGTTTCAATCCTGGAAACTTCATTAGCATAAAAAAATTGCCAGACAAGCATGAAAAATATAATAGAGAATGTGGTTTATTTTCAATAGCCAGCATTGCCTCGATAATGAGATGGCCAAGATTGAATTTTACGCCCGTACCAATCACATAAAGTAACTTAGCCTGTGCCAGATAGACAGTCACAACATATGTACTTGGCATCCAATTTGCCACTATCAACTTGAAAATCGCAAAATGTTTTTTAGTCAACATTGACGATCGAAGAATAGAACTGGACAGCCAGGTGGTCAATTTACCACCAGTTAAAACCGTAGCAATAAAGTCAATTGACACAGTCCACTCATCATCATATAGAAAATCACCAATCAAGTTATCAAAACCCAGAAACAAATTTAAACGAGTAGCATCAAAAGTAACTACCCAACCCTGCATATAGACAACTCCATATAACACAGCATCCATATTCAGAATATCACAAGTTAATTTGGAGTAAAATTCCTTTACCAAAATCGAGTCAAAATGCTTAGGAAGAAGTGAAGCTTGCAGCAAAGTATGCTCGGAGAGTTAGGTATGCACTCCATATTGCTGAAATTCATCCAAGTTGATCAGTCGATCAAAAACAAAACCAATATCCGTGAGTGTACTCCATTTCTGTTATACTGTACGAGTGTAAAACTTGAATGAAATGGAATTATTCACTCTCAATCTAACAGAAGAATGATGGCAAGGAGGGCGTACAGTCTTCCGACATTTCACCTTTGTACGCTTCGCAGGAGCTGTAGGAAGCACTAGTGGTGGAGTAGACGCAGCAGGAGTTACGTCAAAATTTGAAGCAAATTCTTCAGTCATAGATCTGATTACTTGGGTAACATCATAAAGAGGATAATTTTTATCTTATACGGAGGGAATATTAGGAATGTCAATGGGTGTTGCCGAAGAAGACCTAGCCCCGATAACACTTATGTCGAACTTTGGATTCAATATTAAGCAACTTGAGTGTCGCATTGGAGTTGCTGTCTTTTTCTTAGAAACCGAGGATGGAACCTTTTCCTTGTTCTTTCCTATACTCCAATTTCAATTAGTCAAGAGATCAACAATTCAGTAAGTTCCAATCACAGTTAAGTTCAAAAAGCCAATCTGCAATCAGCCAAAATTCAACAACTAGCAAGTATTGAAACTTCAATTAGAAATCCACCATAAACAATCAAAATCCACAATCAGTCATTACTTAATTCGCAAGCCAATAGGCTTTAACTTCAATCGATCAAGAGGTAACAAATCAGGGAACAATCCAGTAGCTTCCAACACAATCAGTCAATTTCCCCGGTAAAACCTATAGTTAAGTATTCAAATGCAATCACAAGCCAGTAAAACCCAATCATTACTCAATAGTGTCGGACCACAATTTTTAAATTCCAATCACAATCAAGCAGTCAACAAGATGGAGAGAAAGCCAATAGTACCAAAATGGGGCTTCTTCCACGGCAAAGTAGAGTAAACCCAGTTTGGGTTCGTGAGATGGGAGACACCACAACTGAGGTCGAATCAACTTAGTCTGCTCCTGTGAATGAATGACATGGCGTGGATGATGTGAAGCAGTGGCACCAATGGGTTGATGAACTGAAGGAAATCAAAGCACAAGTGGATGTTGTCTTCTTAAACACTAGAGTGAAAGAGATAAAGCAGAGGTGGGCTTGCGTGGTGCTGCAGCGATATAAAGAGAAGTGTGAAATAAAATTAGGGATTTTAAATCCCTTAGATAAAGATGCCTTTTTTACTATTTTCTAAAAATAAAAATAAGATATACTAGCTGTATAGGACACAAAGTCCTAAAGCCCCTCTGAGAAGTTCAAACCGTACTACATCAAGAGGTTTCATGAAAATATTCGCCAACTGTTTTTCGGTAGATACATATGATAAGATGACTGTTTTGCTCTCCACCAGTTCTCGAATAAAATTATACCAAAGATCAATGTGTTTGATTCTTGAGTGCTAAACTGGATTCTTTGAAATATCTATGACACTTTTGTTGTCGGATAAAATAGTCAACTTATTCTGATCAATCCCATAGTCTTCTAACATTTATTTCATCAAAAGAAGCTGTGAGCAACAACTGCCTGCAGCTGTGTATTCAGCCTCAGTGGTCGATAGTGAGATTGAATTCTGCTTCTTGCTATACCAAGAAATCAAATTATTTCCTAGGAAGAAACAACCTCCTAAAGTACTTTTGCAATCATCTAAATTTTTAGCCCAATCCACATCACTATATCCAGCCAGATAAGATGTTGAATCTGATGTATACCATTTTCCAAAATTCGATGTTCTGCTTATATACCTAAAAATCCTCTTGACTACTGTCAGATGTGTTTTTTTTGGATTGGCTTGATAGCGAGCACATACACCAACGCTATAGCAAATATTTGGTCTACTCGCAGTCAAGTATAATAAGTTGCCGATTATGCTGCGATATAAACTATCATCAACACTTTTCTCATTCTCATCTCTGTTTAGTTTCGTTGATACACTCATAGGTATTCTTACATGTCTGGCATTCTCAAGACCGAACTTCTTTAATATGTTGCTAATATATTTGGTTTGCAATATAAAAATTCCATCCTTCATTTGTTTCACATGGAAGCCCAAAGAGAAATTTAACTCATCAACCATACTCATTTCAAATTAAGATGTCATTGGCTTGACAAATTCATCGACCATCTTTGGACGTGTAGCACCAAACACAATATCATTAACCAAAATTTGAGTTATCACAAAATAAGATTTGAATTTTCTAATAAACAAAGTTTTTTCAACACTACCTCATTTATATCCTTGCTTGATAAGATATTGAGTGAGTCTTTCGTGCCAAGCCCTTGGTGCTTGTTTAAGTCCATAAAGTGCTTTCTTTAGCTTGTAGACGTGATCTGCATGGGCTGAATCAATGAAACCTTTCGGTTTCTCAACAAACACTTCTTCCTGTATAAACCAAGTCAAAAGAGTCCATGTTGACCACGCAATTTCAATATCCCAATTCCATAACTCAACATCTAATTAATGCACATCTTCATCAATCCATATAATAATTTCAATTTTTTTATAGGTCCAATTTAAAATGCTAAAACTAAATAAGTAATATCCTAACAATCATCAATAAGTGTAACTTATAATTTGGAATTCAAAATCTTGGTTTATACTAATAAAAAAGAAAATTTTTCATGTCAACCACTTTTGAAGACTTGCTCTATCTAAATCCAAATAAAGCTTATTTGTAGAAGTTTTATAACTTGAATATTAGCATAAGTTTGGATAAAAAATCCTACTAATTCATATGAAAGTTAAGGAGTTCGTATATGAAAAACTTCTTTATTGAACCATTGATTCATATAATTTTTAATATTGGGAATATTGCAAAAAAATTGTTTGTAGGACAAATTGTTATATATATATATATAGGAAAATCGTTTATGTATATATATACATATATATATACACACATATATATACATATACATATATATATATAGAAAAAAATACCAATAAGACCAAAGACGAATTTCGACTCACCTAAAATACTTAGAAAGGATGGTTGATTTGGAGAATACGCGCATTTCATTTGCTAATACTAATTAATTTAAGTTGTTATTCTATTAAATGATCAATTTAAAATAGAAATT
>JAOQMP010000006.1:40244293-40255838 GCA_027563575.1 Erythroxylum pedicellare
ATACTGAACCTGGAGTATGTAGGCTCAGCTCAGTCACTGAGATTGAAGAAACAGGCAGTAATGAGAAATTTTGAAAACTTTTCGATGAGGGATGAAGAGAATGTGGCTGCAGTAAAATCCAGGTTTATAGGTTTAGTGCAACAGCTGAAGGAGTTTGGTGAAAATACTATCACTGAGAGATTAGTTGACAAGTTTCTGAGCAGATTGCCCTTGAGATTTGAAGCTAGTATAGCACCAGTGGAGTGGAAATTTAGTAATGATCTGGATTCAGTGACATTGGAGCAAGTTTTCAATGTGCTGGAAATGCATAAGGAGAGGCATGGGATTAGAAGAGAAGGAAAGGAGTATGCTTTGAAGGCAGAACGTTTCAAAATACCAGAAAATCCACCAATCCACACCTAAACACAAAATCTGAACCAAAACCTCCTTGAACTAAATGCAGTACAACCACAGATGCTTCAACACTCACAAAACCAGCCACAAAACACCCAAAATCCTTACAAGATGACATCATATCCTTAAAACCAGTCCTATCAAAGCCAAATGCAGTACCAGATGCCCTAAGTGTATCCTCAAACACAATTCCCCCAGCAAATGCCTTATTTAAACCATCCATAAGATTTCCAAAACATCAACCAATATTCTGGAAACGACACTAATCGAATGCAAAGTGGACCTAGAACTTCACGATGGGGAATGTTTCCAAATTGCAGAATCTGTGGGAAGAGCAATCATGTTACTAAAGAATGTTACTGGAATGAGAATGTAGATTATATTCACTGCAGAAAAAAGGGACATTTGAAGAGAGTATGTTATGAAAAGTAGATGAAAGAGCAACAAAACCCTCAACGTCTCATTTTTGGAAAACCACCACCAATACATCCTTTGCAAAGACAAAACACCTCATCAAACTAAATGCCAATTCAAACACAACCTTATCAAAACACTCCTAGATCACAAGTTTACCAAGCACATTGTGTTGCAAATTATGAAAATGAACTGATTCCATAACACCACACATCTCAACCTTTGTTATCTCAAACTTACTCACCTCAACCACAAACAACTTAGTCATATGTATCTCAACCAACCTTCACACATCAGATGCCTTACCAATCTATACTCACACAAGCACCAAGCCAACAAACCCAAATTACATACCCTGTTAACAATCTCTCATCCCAACCACAATCTAAAAACTCTACAAACTTTCAAAGTAACCTACAAAATATCTCAAATACCCAACCTGGATCATCATAAACCAGTAAAGCGTCAAAAAAACCAGTTACTGAGGAGAGTTTGTTTGTGGTAGAAACTTGTCACAAAACTTTGAAAAATGATTCTGTTGTTAAAACTTATACAACTGAAGCAAAGGATGAGAAAGGGAGTGAGTGGTTAGTAGACAGTTGGTGTTCTAACCATATGACAAAAAGAAGAGAAGCTTTTGTTAAGAAGGATACTAGAATAAACACAGTAGTAAAAATTAGAAATGGAGAAATCATACCCGTATCTTGGAAGGGTGATGTGGAATTAGCTACAAAGGTTGGAAATACAATACTTGAGGAAGTGTATTACATTCCTGAACTTGATCAAAATATGATAAGTGTTGGTCAACTCTTGGAGAAGAAATATAGAGTTTACTTTGAAGTTGAAATGTGCAGGATTTTCAATGCACAAGGTGAGCTGGTGCATAAAATTCATATGATGAACAAAGTTTTCAAAATCAAAATGACAGAAGCGGATCGAGCATTTACTGCTATTCCAATGGTAGAATTGACTCAGTTATGGCATAGAAGGTATGGCCATGCAAACTTAGATTATAATATTGATATGCAAAGAAAAGAGTTAGTTCATGGAATATCACAATTAAGCAGCAAGTTGAAAACAGTGTGTGAACCATGTGCAAAGGGAAAGAGCCATGTTTTACCTTTTCCAGCTAGTGATTGGAGAGCTACTGAGAAGTTGCAGTTGGTGCATATGGATGTTTATGGACCTATGGATACATCATCAGCTGGAGGAAATAGGTATTATGTGGAATTCATTGATGATGTGTCCAGATATGCATGGATTTATTATATGAAAAGTAAAGACCAAGTGTTTGGTTTCTTTAAAGTGTGGAGAGAAGAAGCCGAGGTCAATGTGGGAAGAAAGTGAGATGTTTGAGAAGCGACAGAGGAGGAGAGTACATTTCAAATGAAATGAAGAATTACTTTGAAAGGGAAGGGATTTTTCATCAATTTTCAATTTCATACTCACCACAATATAATGGAGTTTATGAGAGAAAGAATAGAACTATAGTGGAGATGGCAAAGTCAATGATGTTTGGAATGAATGTACCTAGAAGATTTTGTCCAAAAGCTTGTTTCATTGCAGTCTATTTATAAAATATACTGAAGACTGGAGCATTGAAGGAGAAAACTCCTTTCGAAGTCTAGTTTGGTATTAAAGCAAAGGTGCATCATTTGAGAGTGTTTGGATGCATAGCTTACATGCATGTTCCAGATGCTAAGAGAACAAAGTTAGATGAGAAAGCAGTCAAGGGAGTTATGATGGGATATAGTGCAAAATCTAAGGGATACAAAATTTATAATCTAGAAACTCAGAAGATGTTTGTGTCTAAAGATGTAAATTTTGATGAAAGTGAAGGATGTAAGTGGGGAGAGCCTACAGTCAGAAAACATGAGGAGTTGGTATTGAAATACCATTGAATGAACCAATTGTTGATGAGTTCATGAGAGAAACATCATATCAGGAAGTGATAGCAGCAGATAATTCAAACAATTCAAAAGATGAAGGGAATAAGGAAGAGTTATCACCTAGCTCAGAAAGTGATGAATTAAGCTCAAAAATTCAGGAGGAGACTTCCAGCTCTGACAGTGCTCATAAGGAGAGGGATTTGGCCTCAATTTATAATGAAACTATCCCTTTGTTTGATTTCATGTATAATGATGCAGATAAAGAAGAAGTAGATGAGGCACTTATGGTTTTTGAATATGCCATGTCTGCAGGAACTTAATCGAAAACATACAATCAGGAAATCAAAGAAGGATTGTGGCAAGGTACAATGGATGAGGAGATAAAGGCTATAGAGGAGAATGGAACCTGGTTACTAGTTGATCTGCCTAATCTAGAAACCAAAGTTGTAGACTCAAAGTGGATTTACAAGGCAAAGCTAAATCCTGATCGATCTATCAATAAGTACAAGGCTAGATTAGTTGTAAAAGGGTATAAGCAGGAATATGGAGTGAATTATACTGAAACCTATGCACCTGTTGCAAGGCTAGACACAGTGAGACTACTGTTGGCATTGGGAGCAAACAATGGATGGAAGGTACACCAAATGGATGTGAAGAGTGCCTTTCTAAATGGAATGCTAGATGAGGAAGTGTATTTGAAGCAACTCAAAGGATATATAATAAGTGGATAAGAACAGAAGGTTTACAAGTTGGTAAAGGCTCTATATGGACTAAAACAAACTCCAAGAGCCTGGTATTCAAGAATCAATAGCTACTTGATGCAGAATGGATTTATGAGAAGAAAGAGTGAAGCTACACTGTATGTGAAAAACAGTGATAGAGAAAAACATATTTGTTCTTTGCATGTTGATGATTTGCTAATAATTGGTACTAACGACAAGCTAGTAGAAGAGTTTAAGAAGCTGATGAAGTCTGAATTCCAGATGACAGACTTAGGGGAAATGAGTTACTTCTTGGGACTGGAAATAGATCAAAAGGATAATGGAATTTTCATTCATTAGAAAAATATACAGAGGAGCTGATTGAGAAGTTTAGCTTGAAGGAAAGCAGTGGTATGGCAACTCCCATAAAGCATCAACTGAAATTGGAAACCACAAAACCAAGTGAACAATTCAATGTGACTTACTATAAAAGTATGATAGGCTCATTAATGTATTTAAGTGCATCTAGGCCAGATATTGCTTGTGCTATAAATATTATAGCTAGTTTCAGTCATAATCCCTTGAGGCAACATGCTATATATGCTAGAAGGATACTTAGATATGCTAAGCACACTGTTGATTATGGAATTTGGTATGGAGGAGGAGAAAAGGTAGAGTTATATGTTTTTAGTGATGTAGGCTATGCTGGAAGTAATGAATGCAAAATAAAAAGTTGATATTATTGTAGCTTAGGATCAAGAATTTTTGCTTGGAGCTCAAAGAAGCAGAAGAGTGATGCTCAGTCAACAGCTGAGGCAGAGTACGTGGCAGTGAATATGGATGCTAAGCAAGCTCGAGGTTGAAGAAGATTCTGATGGATGTAGGTGAGTTGAAGGATAATTATGTCACCATCTACTGTGACTCTAATGCTGCCATTTCCATGGCAGAGAACCCTTCAGATCAATTAAGAACTAAACATATGAAAGTTAAGTATCACTATGTCAGAAAATTAATTAAAGAGAAAGAGATTAAAATGGCATTCTGCAGGTCAAGTTTCCAGTTAGCTGACTTATTCACCAAAGCTTTGCCAAGATGGAGATTTGAAGCCTTGAGAAATTGATAGGCACGCAGGCTCCATAAAACAAGGGAGGAGCTGTTGAATTATGTTATTTCATATAGCCTACTATATTGAAGCTTGTGGAAGATTTAGCCAGATCAATCAAGGTGAAGAGGAAAGGAAGATTGAAGAAGAAGTTAAAGGTTCCTAGTTTTCTAAGGAAGCTAGAGATGATGATCTTGGGAATAATTCAGAAGTGCATGGATCAGAGGAATAAAGTTCGAATGATTGAAGACCAAAGCAAGAAGAGTGAAAGGGCTGAAACAAGTTGCAATGGAAACCTGAAAGATGAAAAACCAAAATATGAGAAGTAAATGTAGAGTTGGAATTTTCTGATCAATTGAAGGAAGAAAACCCGAAGGAGAATCAGATGGTTTCAATGAAATTATGAAGAAACCTTGCAAAACCAATGAAGCAGAAGAATTCAAAACCAAAATGGCAATTGTCATCAAAAGTGATCAAGTTAGCTCAAGTTTGTACCCCATGTAACCTTTTTAGTCCCTGCAATATCAGAGCTTTATTTTTCCTTTCTGCAACCTCTAATGCCACTAGTTGATACACTATCAGAGTTTGTTACATTTCAGACAACAACATTGTCTTTGTTTTTTTTTGAACCAATGAGAGCAAGAAACATGTCAAAATCTTGTTCCTCAAATTACTTTTTCAGTTTTCATTTTAGCCATTCATTTAAGGTGGTCAAAAAAATTTCGAGAGAGCATATATATGAAAAACTTCATTTTTTACTTCTTATATTAGACGCAAAGATATATGAAAAAAAAGTTGTTCTTCATCATTCTGTGAAAAAAAAACCTATTTTTCATTTTTGTAGCTTATCTTGAGTTAATATGGAGTTGTGCGGTGATAGTAATACTTAGAGTTGGATAAAACAGACATTGGTTCTGAAAATCCATTTCTAGAGTGTTAGTAGAAACCTTACAGTTGTAATCTAAAACTGTAAATCATAACCAAAACACTTGAGAGAACCACACACTGATCATTTGAGAAACAACATTCTTTACAAATTACAGGATTACAATTAGAAAATTAAAAACTAAATGTTGGTCTTCTGAAATATTTCACTTTCTTGGAGCAGAAGCGTATAGTTCAGTAGCTGTTGAAGAAAAGCTTCGACCAGCAAACCTTTGAGTTTGTAGTTTAAGTGAAGAAGGAGGTGGGATCTACAACCTGCGAGATGTTGGGGATGCCATTGACTAGCACACTTAAGGAAGAGATGCTAACATAAGCCATGACTCATCGAATAAATTATGTAGGCAAACAAAGTGCTTCGAGACAGAGATGAATGAATTGTCAACTGAATGTATTAAAAGCTTTAAAGAAGTCGATCTTAATCAAGCAACTGTTAATATGCTTACTCGAATGATATTCCCGCATCATCTCCTGTAGGAGGATGCTGTCACCAAGGTTTCTTTTAGGAAGAAAGGCACTTTGAGTGGGGTTAACCACAACCGAGAGCACTCTCTTTAACCTTTTAGTAAGTAACTTTGATATCACCTTATATATAACATTGCAGCACAAGATAGGCCTGAAGTCTATCATGTCGCAAGGATGAGTTTTCTTAGGCACCAGACAGATGTAGGCATGGTTAATCACCTGAAGCATTTTAGTAGATTCAAAGAATTTCAATACGGCTCAGTGAAGACTTAGTCGTTTGTGGATAGGCCAACAACCGTTGAATGTGCATGAATGAATGATCAGAGGTCAAGGGTTCTCCAAAGTGAACAAAAGAGTGAGAAACATTGTAAGCATGTGGAGTTTACCAAAGTTCTGTCAAGCTTTTTCCGGATTAACATGCTTCCTTATTGATTGTTCGACCAAGTCAAAAGCCCACCCGTGCATCGAAGATCGACCAAATCCTTATGCAACAAAGGATAGATAATTCATTAGTCACACCAAACTAGAAATTTCTGTCTCCCTCAATTTCAGAAGGATTAAGGGAGCAATTGAAATCTCAAGTAATGGGGTCATGTAATTAATTTCTTCCAATGTTTTACAAATATGAATAGCGACTTTTCTTTTCCTATTTCATATTTTACTATTAGTTTGAAAGTGAGAACTTATATTCAATTAATTAAGTTTGAATGGGCTTTTAAAATGAAAAATTTTCAAAATCCGTTTACTTCATTCAAATTTAAAATTTATTTAAGAGGAATCAAAATTTATATTATCGAATATTAGTAATTAAATTTCAATTAATCCTTTAAATCATGTGTCATAAAACTTTTAAAATATGTTTATTGTATTCATAAGACTCTAATCTAAAATGGAATTAAAATTTTCATCAATTAAACCACAATCATTCATGATTTAGCCTCAATTAATTCAATTTGAATAAAGTAGATTTACAAGGGAGACAATTTTCTCTCATAATATTTATTTGGATATATTGTAGAAACTATTAATCAATTTTCTAATCCAAATAATATAAATAAGTCTACATCAACGTCCTAGTAAATTCCACTAAATGCAGAGTTTGAGAAAGTTTAATTGTACACAACTTTACTCTTAACTAGTAAAGAGACTGTTTCCGATAGATCCACATAAAAGAAGAGAAAAAAGAATAAAAATTTTGAGATATGTTTGATAAACAAATTCTTATATTAAAAAGAAATGATATAATCAAATAAGAATAAGGAAATTCAAAATAAAAATAAAAACTAAAAATAAAAAATAAGAAGGGTAAAGAATAAATAAAAGTTAAAATAAGCAAATAAGTAAACAAACAAGAAAGAAAATAAATAAATAAGCACTATAGATAAAAGTGTTCATACTAAAAAACAAGACACAAAAATCGAAGGAAAGGTTCAAAAGACCTATATAAAAAAGAGAAGGACCTTTATGTAGGATCCTGTACCCATATCCTAGTTTACTAAAGTTTTCTATTGAGAGACAAGTCCTTAATAAGCTCTAGAAGAGTCATATCCTTCTTAATCACTTCTCTCAAGTTCTTCTTAAGTTTTCCCCT
Organism: Erythroxylum pedicellare; assembly: GCA_027563575.1. Classification (NCBI taxonomy): domain Eukaryota; kingdom Viridiplantae; phylum Streptophyta; class Magnoliopsida; order Malpighiales; family Erythroxylaceae; genus Erythroxylum; species Erythroxylum pedicellare. The sequence goes on from JAOQMP010000006.1 coordinate 40,251,791, forward strand.
TTTGCTCTTGCAATCCTTAAATAAGATTTTCTTACATCTTCTCATTAGTGTGTTAGGATGTCTCCTCTTAACATATTCGAGCCACCTAAGTCTTGTCTCTTTTAATTTATCATTAATGTTAACAATCCTCAATTTATCTCTTACCACTATATTCTTGACCTTATCTCTTCTTATACAGTTATACATCCAACAGAGCATCATTATATTTTTCATCATTAACTTATGACTATGCACCTATTTCCCATAGAGCATGGTCAATCTAATTGCTTAACGGTAGATTTGACCTTTTAGCTTGAGTAATATCTTCTTGTCATATAAAACCTGATATACCCCCTCCATTTATGCCACCCTGATTTGATACGATAAACTATGTCTTCATTTATCTTGCTATTAATTTATACGATGGATTGAAGGTACTTAAAATAATCTTTATATGGTATAACTTCTTAACCAATATTTATCTCTACATCAGATACCACCCTATGGCCCGAAAAGTTATACTTTAAATGTTCAGACTTTAACTTGCTCAATTTAAATCCTCTTGAGTCTAATGTATTCCTCCAAAGGTCTAACTTGACATTAACACTCTCTTTTATTTCATCCACTAAAACAATGTCATCAACAAACAATATACACTAAGGTACATCCGTTTAGATATTCTTGATGAGCTTATCTATTACTACCACAAATAGAAGGATGCTTAATAAGGATCCTTAGTATAGCACGATATAGATAGAGAAATATTTTTTAACTCCTCCTTTTATCCCTCCTCTAGTCTTAACACTTTCATACATATTCCTAATTAACTGTATATAGGTCATAGGAACTCTCTTAGCTTCTAAATATCTTCACATAACTTCCCCAGGTACGTACCCTGTCATAAGTCTTCTCTAAGTCAATGAAAATCATGTGTAGGTCCCATTGTCTTTCTTTATAATATTGCATTAATCTTCTAAGGAGTTGTACAACTTCTGTCATAGACCTTCTTGGTATGAAAACAAATGGGTTCTCCAAGATCAGTGCATCCTTCCTCACTCTTTTATCAATCACCTACTCCTATAACTATATGTTGTGACTGAGTAGTTTGATGCCTCTATAATTATTACATCTTGACTTGCCAAGCAAGACCCTCTTCTCCTAGGTAATTCCACACCTTTATGGGTAGTGCATCATATCCTACTACCCTTTTCACTCTTCATTTCCCTCAAAGCTCTTTTAATTTCTTCTTTTGTGATTTATCGGCAACAAGTAAAGTTCTAATATTTTTTTAGCATACTATGATTATCCAAAGACATGTTGTCATCTCCACCTTTATTAAAAAGGCTATAAAAGTATCTCTGTCATATTCTCTTAATGTCATTTTCATCCATGAGCAACCATCATGCTTCATCCTTTATACAATAAACTTGAACCAAGTTTCTTGCTTTATATTATGTGGCTATCGCTAACTTAAATATATCTCTTTTCCATCTTTTGTTTTTAATCATTGATATAATTTCTTGTAAACTCTAGTTTTGGCTTTTGAGACTGTTCTTCACCTCTTTCTTTACTGGTTTATAACTTTCACTATTAATTACCCTCTCTATATCTCTGTTGCTATCTAATAGAGCTTTATAAGTATCTTTTTTATCTTCATCTTTTCTTGTACATCTTTATTCCACCATCAAGACTTTATCTTACTGCCCCTAGGCCCTTTATAAAATTCCAAGATCTGTTCAACTACATTTCTTACAATAGTTGTTACTCCCTCCCACCTTTGGCTAACATCTCCTTCCAATTTTTATTATTCTCCAAACATTACTATATCCCTAAGTTGTTCAACAGTATCCCCTTTTAGATTTCACCATCTAACTCTAGTACACCTTCGATATCTTCTCTTCTTGCTTCAACCTTTGATTTTAAGACCTATAACTATCAATATATACTGAGTTGACAAGTATGCATTAGGTAATACCTTACAGTCTTTACAACTAAGTCAATCGCTCCGCCTTCTGAAAGAGTAGTCAATTTGATTTTTCATTATTTTGCTCCTAAACGACATTTGGTGCTTTTTTAACAGAAAAATACGTTGGCTATTACCAAATCAAATACTACAACAAAGTCCAGCAAAGCAATGCTATTATCATTCCTATCTTCATACCCAAAACTCCCATGAGCCCTTGAATACCCATCTAAGGTTGCTTCTATATGGCTATTAAAGCCTCCTCTTAGAATAACTTTCTTGTTAGGGGGAATAAACCAAATCACTTTATCTAGTTCTTCTTAGAATTGGTGTTTAAACAGTTCTTTCAACCCTATTTGGAGTGTATAAGTACACACTATATTGAAAATAACATCTTTCACAAAAAATTTTAAGGATAAAATCCTATCATTAATCCTCTTTATACTCATAATTTGATGTATGAGTTCCTTTATAGCCAAGAACATGCTAAATACCAAAGTTTGAACATGTTAATCTCTTTCGCTTTAGCCCCTGTCCACTTTATCTCTTGGATGCACACTATATGAATCTTATATTTGTCTAGAATCTCCACTAATTCAAACGACTTCTCTATAAGAGTCCCAATATTCTATGAACCTATCCACAATTTGTTAACATCTTATCTTCTCTTAGATCCAGAACTCACCAAAGGACTAAATCTTGCTCTATCATCGGAGTTCAAAGTCATTACTCCTACCCTAATACCGAATATAAGCTAAGAAAAGTAATATTGGATTGAAACTCAAATTCCAAATAAAAGGGATAGACTAAAAATAAGCCAAAAAGAAGAACTACTAAAGTAATTAAAAATAGGAATCAAATAATCTATACTAATAACAACAATAGAAAATAAATAGCAACAGTTGAAAGGAAAAGAGAAATAATCAAATACGTTAAATAAAAAAAGTCAAACTCACCAATTTTCAAAATCTTTTTTTCAAAACCATTCGAAGAAAACAAACCTCTAATCAACAATATCGAAGCGAAAAGAATAATATTAAATCCCAAAATGAGCACCACAATAAACTAATGCACAAACCACAAACGCAAATGACCACAAACAAATCAATACTTAGATGGTATAAACTAAACCAATAATAGGCACCTCTCGCCTAAAACAATATTAGTAGAGAAATACCTTACCAGAAGAAAGCCATGGGGAGAAACTTGAAGCGAGGTGTAAGATACAAGAACCTCAAAACTGTAATACTCTTAATTCATTATATGATTATGTAGGATCTTAAACATATATAATTCTCACATATAAAGTAGTCGTACCTTGATCTATAAAGTTGTTTGATGTCGGTATGAAAATCAGACTCTTCAGAACTCTTGATTCTCTGTGTTTCTATTCTTTTTCCTCACTTTTTCACTTATGCCTCTTATATGATGGTTATTAACAGAAGCAACTTAATAGGCAAGAATAGGACCAAAAGAGGCGAAGCTTTTAAGTGGTTTTTTGAGAAAACCACCTTTTAACTACCACACTCATCATATCGATATTAAGCTTTATAAACATTTATTACATGAGACATTAATAATCTAACATTCTCGTACTTGGTTCATGTAACATTGTCATCTTCATAAATCATTCATTGAATACATCATTCATCATAATCAAGAATTAGAACTAATGTGAGTCATGGCAGTTATATGTGATTTAAACAATATATTATCTTCTATATACTGCAAAGTTAGTCTTCTCTATGAAATGATCAATAAATGGGAAACATATAATTGATCAAAAATAGTGTCTATTCAATACAAAAACTGATATCATCATTCCATTTAATTCAAGATGCACATTCGAAAAAATAAGTAAATTAAAAACAAATTCAATAATGAGCTCAAAATGTCAATTACATTAAAACATAAATGCCATCATAATATTCATTAATGCCTACTCAGCAATAATGACCATATTGTCAATATGCCCCATAAATATTTTGGGCAGTAATCCCTTAGTCAAAGGGTCAGTGCTCAATTGATACTCTACTTTTCTGAACCTCTTTTTTAACGACAAAGTATTTCAATTCCATATGTTTAGCAACTTTGGAATACTTGTCG
>JAOQMP010000006.1:40266504-40276518 GCA_027563575.1 Erythroxylum pedicellare
TTGCTTTAAGGAATGTTATAAGCAAGCTTTTGTTAGTTCACTTCCCACTGTTGCGGAATACTTCGTTTCAGAACTACATTAATCATTACTCATAAAAGTTTGTTCATTAGAGAAAAATAGGTGATGTGAATTCTCCTTCTACTACAGGTTGAAACCGGGCACACTGATCTTGTTCATGCAGCAGCAGGTGGAGTGGGTTCATTATTATGTCAGTGAGCGACTACCCTTGGTGCCACTGTCATTGAACTGTCTCGACCAAGGAAAAGGCAGCACAAGCCAAGGAAGATGGATGTCTTCACGTAATAATCTACAAACAGGAGGACTTTGTCGCCCGTGTCAAGGAGATAACATCAGGAAAAGGGGTCGATTTTGTCTATGATTCTGTGGGTAAGGACACATTTCAGGTAATGGAATCCTCTGTTTCTGTTAGGATTCACCTTTGTAGCAACTTATGATTGAATTTTGATGGGTTTTAAGGCTCTTGTCATGACATCTTATGTTTTATGATTAGCTGCTGCACCACTTAGTTTGAGTCGGCTTGGGAATCTGATATATATCATGTCCTACCTTTCAGCTTTGATTCATCTCAGTTGGTTTCAATCAAAATGGTTATAGCAGTGCCTTCTGAAACTTCTTGTCACTCATGGGGAAAGCAATAATTTTTCAGGGATCATTGGATTGCTTGAAACTTAGAGGACACATGGTGAGTTTTGGGCAGTTATCTGGTACGCCGGATCCTGTCCCATTGCCAGAACTTGGGGCGAAGTCTCTGTTCTTGCCCCAAGTTCTTGACAAGGCCATCTCTGATGCTGCACATCACTACTCGGGAAGACCTGCTCGAAACTTCCATGGATTTGTTTTGCCAAGATTGCTTCAGGTGTATTGACGGTTCGAGTAAATCACCAATACCCTCTGTCTGCGTTAAAGTAACAAGAAATTCTGAATTCATTAACGAAAAAAATGCATAATTAATTAGATTTTTTTCAATTTATCAAAATAAATTAATCCATAAGAAAAGGGTAAAAAAGGATCAAATCTTCTATTTCGATTAATTAATTTTTATCATATTTTATTAAATTTTATTCATATATTTATGTAATTTTTAGATAAATATATAAATCAAATTAAATGATAAAGAGTAAATACACCCTCACACAAACATGATGCTCCAATAGAAATGCAAAATTTGGGAAGCTGTTATAATAAATTAAAAAAAAAAAGGAGAAGGGCCACGTGAGGCGAATCACGTGCAGTGATCATCATTACCGGCAAACCAAATTCTCTTCCCAAGCACACAATGCAACCGCCGCCTCATTTGCACTCGTAACAGAAATCCTACTCTCTCTCTCTCTCTCTTTATTATTATTTTTACCGATCGTGTGCAGCGCGGATGCATTATCTCACTCTGCCGCTGCTTCATTGTCACGATGATGATGCTACTAGATCGTTAGTACGTGTATTTCACTCGAGCAAATGTGCGTGGGAAACCCACACGTCCAAGTTGGTTACTTGAGAAGGAAACAGAATCGAAAAGCTATTATTATGTTTCTGTTTTGTATGGGAGGTGAGAGAGAGAGAGAGAGATGTTTGTCTGCGTTAAAGTAACAAGAAATTCTGATGAATGATTATAAGCCGCACGATCAGAGAAGGAATGCGCGTGTACGACTCTCAATCCAAAGACGAGTGTAATAGTAGGAGGAGTATAGTACACACCTTTGTTTTTTTTTCTCTCTTTTTATTTGCTTCTGGTTCGTATCAAAGCTTTTGATTTGTACACAGTACACACACACTCACTACAATGGCTCAGAGTAGTTTCATGCTTCAAGATCCTGCTGACCATATCAAAGTGAGCTCTTTCTATGAGATTGATCCTTCCAAGCTGCCTTCCAAATCACCTCATCACCTTCTCGAGTGTATCAGAATCGTCATGGTGAGTCATTTCAACGTACCCAATCTCGCCATTGGAGCTCACAACTTGCTTGCTTAGCTAATTTGGTGTTTTGTTATCGTTTGCAGGTGAATGAGAAGACGAGGATGAGAGTATCTCTGAGATACCCGAGTTTGCATTCTCTGAGAGCGTTCTTCGACGAGAGTAGTTATCGTGGGAAGTCCGATGTCAACTTCAAGAAGCTGCCGGCGTTGGACGAGAGGTATATTATTGGGTCGGAGGTCGCTGCTGAAGCTCTTTACCGGAGAATCCGACCTCATGAACTTACCGAGAAGAGAAACTCGTGGCGGTTCTGGAGTTCGAGTCCCAGGAGTGTTGTGGCCTCGAAAGAGGGTTCTCTGTGGTCGGAGCTAAAAGGGAAGGGGATGGTCAAGTGGGGAAAACGCCGGCACGTTAAGTTTTTGACTCATCATGAGGAGAGCAATGAGTGTGGAGCGATTGTGCCTTGTAATGTTACTCGTGAATCGAAGAAGGAGAGAGTAGAGGAATCAAGTGATGATAATGAAGAGGAAGAAGAAGAAGAGAGAGATGAGGAAGGTGATGTTAGGAAGAATGGCAAGAGAAAGTGCCGTCAGATTATGAACATAACCCAGATAATCAGAAGGCCAAAACGTGAAGTGAAGAATCAAGTTGCGATCTGCAAACAGAAGAGGAAGAATAAAGAGGTCAAAACCTCCATACAAAGATGGTCTACTGAGAGGTATAAACAGGCAGAGGTGAATATGCTGAAGATAATGAAAGAGCAAGGAGCAGTGATCGGGAGACCCATATTGCGGCCAGCACTGAGAGCTCATGCCAGGAGGTTGATTGGTGATACGGGTCTGTTAGACCATTTGTTGAAGCACATGTCAGGAAAACTAGCACCAGGGGGAGAAGAGAGGTTTAGGAGGAGGCACAATGCAGATGGAGCAATGGAGTACTGGCTTGAGAATGCTGATTTGGTCGATATCAGGAAGGAGGCTGGAATTCAGGATCCTTATTGGATCCCACCACCCGGGTGGAAACCCGGCGATAACCCAAGCCGGGATCCGATTTGTGCCAAGGAGATCAATGAGCTCAAGGAAGAGATGAATAAGATCAAAAAGTAAATCATAATTCTTTATTGAATGTATAGTATTGTATTCACTTAAATTCCTATTGATTGTGTTGTTTCATAAAACAGGAACATTGAGGAGTTGGTATCCAAGAAACAAGACCAGGAACAAGCTGTTGAGACTACACCATTCTATGCTGTTGCTAGTACAAACATAGAGCAAGACTACTTTTTAATTCCATTAAAGGTATGTATGTATATCAATAAGTTGGATTGCATACTTTGACCAACAATGCACAAATGTATCTTATCAGTTCCTAATGCAGGAAATGTATATTGATTTGGTGAACAAAAAGGCTAAGCTTGAGGAGCAATTGTTGGAAATTTCCCAATCTTTGACTGGGATGGAGGTATGGAAGCATACATTTGAAGTGGGATTATTTGCCTCTAATAGAATAGTTGTCAATACTGTATTGGATCTCTTTATCAGTATCGATTTTGGTACTAGTATTGACCAGTATGATACGAAATACAAAACACTACTCATAAATACTTATTTTGGTATCATCCACTAAATTGCTAAATTTTGTCAATATATCATTCTAAGCTGAGTTATTAATCATGAAGTTTGTCCACTTTATTGTTCCTTAAACATCAATATAATACTCTAAATGCCATCCTGAACTGTATGTTTGATGACACTTTTAATGTTTTGACTAAAGATGTGATGAAATGAGATTGAGTGAAAGGATTTCCTGAACTGTGCTTGCTCCCGCAGGAGGAAATGGGAAAACTAAAAACACAAGTGGAAGAATCAAACAGGACGGAGATACAAGCATCTTTTGGAGTATCATCGGATTCCAAACTATCAACTGAGATGAAGGAACAAAGCCCTTCGCAGAACAGGAAAGTAATGATATTAGGGGAGTCATCGGAAAAAGCACATTGTCACGGCGGAGGGGACAATCTACACATTAGAAAACCACCAAAACTAGTAGAGGACAAGGCAGCGAAGATACAGAGGTTGAAGGGTGGATTCAGGATATGCAAGCCTCAGGGGACTTTCCTGTGGCCAAACACGACCTTTCCTTCCTCTCAGTTTATGTTCCAACTCGAAGAATATCACACCATTCCTACACCTCCTTCTGTTTCATCCACATCTGCAACACAAGCTCTCGTTCTGTCACCTGTGAAGCCACTTCCTGACAAAAGGCTCGTCACTGTTCCTCAATCCAAGACTGTTGCCAAACTAGTTCCTTCAACCCCTGAAATATTCCACACTCAACATGAGAACAGCAGCACCAACAACTCTGCTTTTAGTACTGTCACTGTCTTAAACCTCAATGAACCTCCCAACGATCAAAAAGATAACAACTTTTTTCAAGGTCAGACCTCATCCTACCCTGTCACCTATCATAGACGACAACAAACCTCGACTGCAACTTCTACAGAGCAATGGGTAGGCACAGAGACCAAAACTCTTAATAACCCATGTTGCTAAATCTCCTTTAGCTTACGTTAGACTATAAACCTCTGATTATCTTCCGTTGTTTTGCATGTTCTACACCAGTTGTCAACCAGAAAACAGGTTATGAGCCAGTCCAATGAGGAATTGAAGGAAATAGCTAAGCTCAACGAGAAGCAGCAAAGGGGATACTCAGACAGTGGAGGAACTTGGCTAGCTCTGGCTGCATCTAACCCCTCCTCAGATGACAAATCTAAACGGGGTTAAACAGATTAATAGGTATTATTATTACTCCATTATCAAATATGTGTTATTAATGGGAAATTGGAAACCATCAAAACCCCGGTATAACAAGCGACAGATGTTACAGGTTTTTTACTTCATGTGGTTATTCTATAGTTTACTGTTTCCAGGAGACGGAGAAAGCACAAGAAAAGAGTAAAGTAGGATTTAAGCAGAGATTATGATTCAAGCTGTTGCATTCTTTTCAATAAATAAATAGTATATTGATTTTTCCAGACATTATTCTAATTTTGTCTGCAACTCTGAGAAGAACTGCAAGTAAATATGATCTAAAGGAGGCCGACAAAAAATCAAAATTTGTAGTTCGAATATCTCAACAATTTTTTAAAATTAAAAGTATAAAATAACATCTTTTAATTAAAATTTTTCATTTTAGTTTATTTTAATAATTATTATTAAAATTACTTAATTTATTAATTAATTGATCAATTTTTATAATCTAACCATTTTCATAAATTATAATAAACTAATTAATTTTTTATTTAACAATATTCATCAATTTAAAGAGGCAGAGGAACCGATTCTTAAAGAATGGGAACTCGAACTATCCCACTAAATACTTGTAACATAATTGCTTAAAAACGTTAAGGCTTTCTTAAAGAATGGCCTAAAGGGTAAAACTTTTTCAATGTAATGCTAACAGATCATGAACAATGATTGAGTTCTATAGTTTAGCATGACCCTTTAAACGATTGCCTCTAATGTCTTCAAAATTAATGCAGCAGGATAGTGCATCTGTCAGTTTCTTCAAATCATCAAATGTGTGAGCTGCGCAGAGAGTCACCCGCAACCTGTTTCAAGATACTTGATATGAAGTTATTGAAGAGCCAGAATTATTACCAAAAGCTCACGAAATGGAAAAGAAATAATCAACTTGAATAGCTATGGCTCCTTGGGTAGGATTCAACCTAAATCATAACCTTATTTGAGGTTTACGAAATAGAGAATTAGCTCTACTTTAAAGGGAGCTCGTGTATGTTGCTACTAAGTGTAGAACCTCTCGGTAACACGAATCGATACCAGTGGATCAGGGAATGAAGCAAACAGTGAATTTGAACCCGAATCCCACACAAAACCACATGTATTTATTATATATATGCAACCAGGACCGAAAGAGCAATGAAGAATTTGAAGCACAACCTGCATGAATTTGGAGGCACTGTTGGAGGTCGTATGGCTGTAACATGAAAACCAGATTTCAAGAGGAACCTGATTCACCAAGTGAGAATAGGTTAGCAGCTGTTACTGAATATATATTTCAAAAACATACACAGAGAGAAAAGCGAGAGGAGGCCTAGATGGAAACCTGCTGGCTTGCAAGGCTTTCTCTTCACTCCCCACAATTAGTGAAATTATGGGACTTGTGATGGGAAGTCCAGTTAGAGCTTGAAAGTCTCGTACCCTGTTCCCGATTTCTCTTCTTCGCCATACTTCCTTCTTTGCCACCATCACAGCTGCTGCTCGGTCATAATCAAGTTGTTAACATAAGGTAAATGATCAAAAAGGAAATATGTCATAAAAGTCATATTAACTTCGTATACATGCAATCATTATCTGACAATTAGTAATAACTTATGCAACAAGGAACACTTAGCCATCAAAATACAGTCTTCTACATTTAGAATTGAGATCAATGCTTAATGTAGATATAGAAACAAAATAGACACATAACACTATCCATGAAGGGGTTCCAGCATGGGGCACTGAAAACTGTAGCAATAACCAATTAACCATAGGAAATGCAAATCTTCCAAGTTCTTTTGAACAAACTAAGTTAGATTTGATCAACAATACTAGCTAGCCAAAGGTGAACAAACTAACATATTGCCTGAAGAAAAAGGAGAAAAAGCATGACCATTTACCATGTGCAGCAGCAACAAGAGGAACTGGTAAAGCTGTTGAAAATATAAAAGACCGTCCCCTCGATTGAATCAGTTGCTTCCATTTCTTGCTGCTCATACATCATCAACATGGATATATTAATTTCATTTGCAAGACAACTTTGATGGAACCAATTTTCAAAGGTCAAAAGATAACTAGGAATAACTGATAGACAGAAAAACACCATTCTGGAGGAGCATTAAGAAAGACTTCCATTCCAAGCAGGAAAGTCCAAACAGCTCACCTAATGCGATGTAGCATCGCTTATCCTTGGTGAATTATAAAGTAAATAGGTTTTATCATTTTGCTTTTACTTTGTTCCATGGATACAGTTAAACGAAAGTATAGGAAATTCTTTACCTGCATGCTATAAATCCACCATGGCATCCAGCAGCCTTGCTCAGAGTTCCAACACATATGTCAACATCTTTTTCACAATTGAACTCCTCAGCAACTCCGCGCCCATGCTTTCCACAAACAAATGTTCCATGAGCCTACAAAATTCTGAGTAAATTTGAGCTTTTCTTTTCAATTTGATTTCCATCAAATGACAACAAAGTGGCAGTTGACAGCAGGCAGTAAATCCCATAGCTCCATAATCTACAGAGTGAAATCTCAATTGCTTCATGTGGAAAGAGTGATTGAAATGGTATCTCAGAAGAATCTGAACACTTACATCATCAATGACTAACAAAAAGCCAAACCTCTTCCGAAGACTCACTAGGTCAGCCATTGGTGCAAAGTCTCCATCCATACTAAACAAGCTGAAAATAGGCAATATTAGGTAACATATAAACTAGAAACAGGTTAGCGTTTGACTAATCAGAATGCCTCTAGTTTCTAAAACACAGAATTACATTTCCCAAATAAAACAACTAGCACATAACATGTGCAAACACTAGGATACAGAAAAGAAGCAGATACAAATTATAAAAGGAAAACAGAAGAAGACAATAGAGAAAGAAAGAAAGAAGTTGCTGAATCTCAGCAGCTAGAATAGCCAGACTAACCTATCAGTCACCACAATTTTCCTCTTCCATTTACAACTTGATCTGTCAAGGAAAATGCCCATGATGTTAAATATGACTAATACAAGCTACAACATAAAAGGTGCACAACGGTAAATTGACATAAGACAAGGGCCTACAGTAATGAACTAAGGTGGGACATGTCACAGTGTCTATACACATAGACCTCCACAGTCCTTTGCCGTTCAGCAAGACGAATACCGTCAATTATTGAAGCATGGTTTAACGCATCAGAAAATATGGCAATCTTTTCCTTTTTATAGGGTTCTTCGGTTTCAGCCAAAAGTGAACCAATGCTTCCAAAAGCTACCATTAATGCCATATTGGCAGAAAATCCTGTAGGACAAAGAAGACAATCCTATTGCACAAATTAAGAACAATATAGATCAGTCCTCTACAAAATAACCTATTCAAAGGAAAGTACATTAAGCCACAAAGGATATACAACTCCGATAAATGTAAATTATGTCATGAATCATTTGGAGAGCTCAAATGGCTAGTATCAATTTCATCATCTTGGTATCTCCTCCCCACTTCTATTCTAATAATAGCCAAATAAGCCAGTATAACTACTTTCGTGAGCAAGTTCCAGGAATGTGCAGAACAGCCAAAATGATTGCAAATTACATGTGTTATGTTTAATGCCCACCCTGTCCATACTATGATTCAAGTTGTGTACCAAAACAGTTATTAATGAATATGGCAGTTATCACTAATCAAAGGGCCAAAACAAATATATAAACAATTTAAAGCTACAAAATCCATACCTCTTTCTTCTTCAACTCTGCCAAACTGGACTCTAGTAACCTATGGTAATTGGTGTATCCACATATTAAAGCAGAACCTCTAGGCCCCATTCCATAATCTTGGGATGCCTGATTTAGTATTGAATTCAACACACTTTTTAACTGCCTCAGAGAAAAACATTCAAGTCCACATCAGCTAAGTAAAAAACAAACCTTTGCAGCAGCTTGCCTAATAGCGGGGTGTGATTCTAAACCTAAATAATCATTTCCAGAGAACAAAAGTAGCTTCTTGAATTGCCCAACTTGAGGAATTAGTCCATTACTATACCCATCATCATCTCCTGCACACAATTCAACTTCTCACCAACAGAAAACAAACCGTTCACCCACAAAAAGAAGGTGAAATATAAAGAAAGAAAAGAATTTTTAAAGAAAACAATCACATTGATGCAAGCGAGGCATAAGAAACCAGTGCAACACCCACCAACAATACACGGCCAAACTTACATGCAAAAGAGCAAAAGGGCAAAAGAGAAACGGGAGAGGAGTACCACAACTATGAATGTCAAGGAGCCATTTCCGACAAGTTTCCTCCGAAATCGAGATTTCAACTGAGGACCGATCCCACGGCTGCATTTCATCGAACACCTCGTAATCTCCTTCAAGAGTTCCGAATTTTGACTGGTGTGGGTCGTTAGAGACGTAAATGGGTCGGAGAGAACGAAGAACTCTGAGTGAATCAAGCCTCGCAAGTGCTTCCTCTACCCACTGGTCCCATGAGCTCTTCTCCATCTCCATCTGCCAGGTTAACAAATGGAGACAGGCAACGAGAGACACGATTGTAATAGAAGTAGCGCACTGACTGATTGGTCATTATATAACAGTCACAACGATCTAGAAGCTATTTCGTTGACTCCTTTTTAGAATCGAGTCAAAACACGTTACTAGGATTCTCCTGTGTGTATGCGAAGTACCATAATCTCGTGTTGCTTGATTTTACTTTTTAACGACTCCTGACAAGAAGATGATTGCAATCATTAAAAAGCTTTGGGCGGCTAAATTTAAAAAAACCTTTATTTTAATAACTTAAAAATAAATTAATAAATTCTTATAACAATTTTTTAATTAAATTTTAAAATTTTCAGATAATTAAACCTTTTAAATTTTATATATTTTATCTTACTATTTTAACTTTTAATTTAATTTTTAAAATATTAAAAAATACATTTTTAGGTAAGAATAAAAAACTATATTATGGTAATAAAGAAAAACGTATAGTTTTTACAATTTAATTAACAATTTAAGTTAAGATTTTTATTAGATTTGAAAAATGATTTTATAAATTATTTTTAAAACATGCTATTAACATACTTTTATATATTTTTAAATAAACACCTAAAAATGTATTGTTTACAATTTAATTAAGAATTTAAGTTTATTTTTGAAACTTAGCTTCCAAAGATGGTTTAGTTTATTTATTATTTTTATAAATAAAAAGAAAGCAGAACAGATTACATTACGAGTCTACGAAGACAAATCCCTAATAAATCCTCTAGAAAGATTAGGTGATACTCAATAGTTGAAGTGTCTAAGTAAGTGACACCGATATC